>PITA01002402.1:9698-56507 GCA_004023965.1 Spilogale gracilis | reverse complement strand
GAAAGCTTCCCCTCGGGCATCTGGGCAGCTCAGTTGGTTGGGTGACTGCCTTCGGCTCGGGTCATGATCCCGGAGACCCGGAATCGAGACCCCACATTGGGCTCCCTGCCCCACAGGAAGCCTGCTTCTTCCTCTCTCACTCCCCCTGCTTGTGTTCTCTCTCTGGCTATGTTTCTCTCTGTCAAATAAATAAAATCTTTAAAAAAAAAAAAAAAAAGAAAGCTTCCCCTCAAGATCAGTCATTTTTCCTCAGGAAGTCCTGCTCAAGATTGACCATCTCCTCAGGAAGCCTGCCCTTGAGATCGGGTCATCTGTCCTCAGGAAGTTTCACTCAGGATTGGTGATCTCTCTTTGGGAAGACACCCCTCCCACACACACATGCACATACCCCTCAGGAGAGGTAATTTCTCCTGAGGAAGCCTCCCCTCAGGATTGATCATCTTTCTTCAGGAAGCCTCCCCTCAGGATCAGTCATGTGTCCTCAGGAAGGCCCCCTTCGAGATTAGTCATGTTTCTTCTGGAAGCTTCCCGTTGGGATCTGGTCATCCCTCTTCAGAATGTCTCCCTTGGGATTGGTCATGTCTCCTCAGAAAGCCTCCCCTCAGGATCAGGCTATTGCTCCTCCACAGTTCACCAACTTCTGGCACCACTCAGTGCCATGGTTTCTCAGTCCATTCTTTATTGGGATCTCTCTTTGTCCTTGGTGTTTTTGGCAAGCTCATCCCTTGGAGAACATTCTAATCTGGAAATTGATACCTTTCAGTTCTGAGAAAACACATTGAACTATTTTTTGGATGATTTTTCTTCCCGTGTTTTCTTTCTGGAAGTCTGGGAAGAATAGTTTCTTGCCACTTGGATTGTTTTTCCAATTTTAGCATCTTTTCTGCTTTCTCTGTTAGTCTTTTTAATCTGCTTTCTAGGAGTTTTCCTCAACTTTATATCCCAACCCTTCCTTTGATTGTTTTTTGCTCTGCTCGATATAGAAATACCCCAGAGTTCTGTTTTCTATCTCTGTTGTGTTAAATGGTGTCTCTTATTAATGGACACAATCTTTTTTGCTTTTGGAGAATATTAATAATACTTGCACGTTTCTTCTTGCTTTTGTAAGTTCATTTCTGGCGTGGTCTTTCCCTTCCCTGGGTGAGACCCCTATGGCCTCGACTAGTCTAGATGGCAGGCTTCCCCAGGCACACTGTCTTTGAGGGCCTGGCCAGGGACAGGGGTGGGTGGCATTGATCTGTGGCATCACTGGGAGGCACTCTCTGGTCTTCAGTACCCTGGCCCTGCCTTATACCTTCTTGTCTGCCTCCTGCCTGGTGAGCAGTGGGCAAGGTCCCAGCCTCTGGGGCAGTGCAGCTATCTCACAGCTGGCGCCCTGGGATCTGGTCTGCTTATTCACTGCTCATTTGTTTGCCGCCCTCCCATTCTGGAACCCTGCGCTGTTCGCAGCCCTATTTTGTCCCTTGCTCACTGGGGTCACCAGGGTTTAGAGGTCAGGGCGTCCAGTCCACCACCTTTTACCCACCTCGGCCTGGCCTTTTTTCCTGAGTGTTTTTAATGTAATGTAGATTGTGCTCTGTCCCTTGTTTTTTCCTCCTCTTCCCCTTAACAATAGAACGTGTCCTCGTGCTTTTAAAAACTGTAAAAACGTGTACGGTGGCTGCTGCTGCCAGGGTGTGTATAAGTGACACTGTCGTTGACCATGTGCTCCTCCCCGTGTTTGGGTGTTCAGAATGATGCTGAAATGAACATCTGGAGCATAAAACGTTTCCGGTCTGTGGTGGAAGCTGAAGCCCTGTAAGGGTGCTTTCAGACGGAAAGGAAGGTCTTTTGTAATTGTTTTCTTTAACCTGGATAAAGAGTCTCAACGTGCCAGTGGTCACACGGCCTGAAACTGCCCACAGGCGGCTGCTGGGCCCACTGTGCCACCCTCTGGTTCTCCCATCTGGGCAGGCTCCTCATATAAGGTGGGAGTCACTGAACTGGGGGTGTGCTCTCTGCAAAGAGGGAAAGGACAGAGCTCTGACTTAGAGCAAGAGAGACCAACCCCTGGGTCACAGAGGCAGTGGGGGCAGTCACTCGCAGGGCCTTAGGATGGACTTGTAGACTCCGGGCCCACCCTTGCTGGGTAGATCTTCTGTGGGCGAGGAGTCCTGTGGGCTGGGGGTTTGCCTCTGCTGCATGAGAGAACCTGAAACCTGCCCCTTGGTGTGTGGGGGGACTGATCTTGGCACACGGAAGGCCGAACTTAGCACAAGGATGTGGGAAGTGTGGTCCTTCTGGCCAGAGTGATGTAGAAAGAGTTCTAGTTCTCGATCTAGAACACCTGTCCGCCGGTGACTGTTACCAGCGCGTACCTAACGGGGCGACTCCTGCAGGCACCCTGTCGTCAGCCTTGAGTGGGCACCACAGACACGTGTGGCCCGTGTTCATGTCTGCTCCCCCCGCAGATGCTGGATGAGAACCACCACCTGATCCAGTGTATCCTGGACTACCAGAGCAAGGGCAAAACGGCTGAGTGCACGCAGTAAGTGACCATTGGGCCGTGGAGGTCACCCTCCGAGGGTGATGCCCCAAGGAGGGGAAGAAGGTTTAGAGGGAGGTGGAAGTATGGGTGGCGAGGGGATTGCTGGTGGAAACACCAGGAAACCGTGAGCTTCCCTAGGTAGGACCCCGTGTGGCCCCCAGTGCTGGACACTGAGCAGGTGCACGAGTGCCGGCTGGCCAAGCCCCTCAGAGGTTTGATGCCTGTGAGCCACCGCCACATGCCTGGGGCTAGGGGAGCCCCTTCAGGGGCACGGAGGTACCGAGTCTGCCGGGTGTCAGGGTCTGATGGAGGAGGCCTTGTTCTCTGGCATCGTTCCCCTGTCTCCCTTGGTCTCTGTCCTGTGCCTCCTGCTCCCCTCCCGCCTCCCATTCTCTGAGCAGACCTGGTGACACCTCCCCCTCGGCCACCACCGTGGAATTTCTCCACGTGTTGTCATCAGACAGGATCCCACTCGGGACTCAGGCTGGACCCTGGTCCCTGCCTGGCCCCGTCCTAGACCACAGAGCACTCTCTGCGGTATTAGGGGTCCATGGACCCCTCCGCCTCACCGTGTGTCCCTGACCTGCAGGTACCAGCAGATCCTACACCGGAACCTGGTCTACCTGGCCACGATCGCAGACTCCAACCAGAACATGCAGTCCCTGCTTCCCGCAGTGAGTGCCCACAGCCCGGGGACAGGGGGCCACCCTTGCCCAGTAGGTTCAGGCATGGCCTCAGCCTGCCACTGCAGGGAGTGGACTTCTGAGCGCGTCATTTGCAGTAACCAAGTAGCAGATGGGCACATGGGAAGGGGCGGACAGCCATTCACACATGGTCTGAAGTGGACTGGTCACAATTGTGACCTCTGTGTCTTTAGCCAAGGGAGGTGACCCTGACGTTCCAAACCTAGACATGGTGGGAGGTGGGTCTCTGGAGAACAGGAAGTGATATAGGGATTCCTGCTCTTAATCGCGAGCCTCGTGAGCTGTTGGAACAGTGGGGGCCCAGGAATGCACACGGCTCTGACTTCACAAAAAAACTACAGGGACACCCTAAACATCAATGTAAACAGTTTCTTTTCTAACTTTTTTAAACCCATTTTCCCAAAGTCAAGTGCTGCAAAGCCAGGGTCTGGCGGTGACCACCTCATGCATGGAGGACAGAAAGGCACAGCCCCCAGAGGGCCCACCTCCTGTTGACCATGATGCGCAGGGAGGTTCCAGGACAAACCTGTCACTGGGAATGGCTAATCTCTCGATGTCCCTAAGTCCCCTGGAAAGCGACATCATAAGTGCCAGGAAGTGTTTTGCTGATAAAATCATTAAACTAGCTTGATTGGCCTATGAAATTGCGATTCCTCACCCTGGAGAGAGCAGTGGATCCTGCTGGGGACCTTGTTTTCTTGGCCAGGTGTAGGCAGTATATGCGTCCAAAGCTTCAGAGCTGCGGTTTGGTCTGGATCTGGGAGATAAGAGTGCAGGGGTCACTCAGTCTCATCCCCCTTTCCACCCCAATCAGAGTTGGGCCTGCAGCAGGCAGGGCATACAGAGAGGAGGAGCAAGGGGAACGCCAAGGCTAAGGCACAGGTTATCCTGTGCAAAGGCCCTGGAGCATGGGGCGGTATGGATGAGGGACGCACAGAATCCTGGCCAGCTGAGGGGTGTAGAGTAAGATGAGCTAGATGCTGTCTGGTGGGCTAACAAGGTAGTTCCCTCTGTCCCCAGTAAAGAGGGCCGGTCTTTCAATCTCCAAGTCTGTGTTGATTTAAGTTCTGAACATTCCCATAAGAATGCTTGGTGTATCATGTGCTTGGACTGAGATGTTTGGGCCTAATCATCGCAGTCACCTGATCAAGGGGGAGAGCAATGGGATTACAGGCATCTGCGGGGTGGCCATGAAATGTAGGGGTAGATCTGGAGGGCTTCAGGTGGTTACAGTCTGGGTTAACCATCCTCCCTGTTACCTCCCTGTTCCCTCAGCCGCCAACCCAAAACATGAACCTGGGCCCCGGAGCGCTGTCCCAGAGTGGCTCCAGCCAGGGCCTGCACTCCCAGGGCAGCCTCAGCGATGCCATTGGCACGGGCCTGCCCCCATCCTCCCTCATGCAGGGCCAGATCGGCAACGGTGAGTAGCCCTGGGCCCTTCAGGCTTGGGGGGGGTGATTCTTGGCAGGGCGTCACCCGCTCAGGCTTCCGGGTGACCGCTGTCTCAGCCAGGAGTGCCCTGGCCTGCAGAGCCCAGTGTGGGACCTATCTCCTCCCCGCGGCCCTCAGCTGCCGTTCCCCAGGCGCCCGAGCATGGAGGGTAATGTGCAAAGGGAATACGGCACTCCAGATCCTCTACTCTGCTTTGACACAGTCACATAATGGCCACCTCAGATCAACATGTGGGGCTCCGCATGGATTTTTTAAACAGGAACACAAAGGTTCTCTTTGGAGCAGGTTTGGAGCAGGAACTATCGCTAGCCATTGGGAGCCATCCCTGTGATAGCAAACGGGCGAGTCCTCTCCTTGCTCAGTGTGTGTTCTTGTTCCTTTGTTCATCACTTAACCATTCGCTTCATTCGGAGCACTGTTGACTGTGGGTTAGTCTCCCTATGATCACGTGAAAGAACGCGGGGTGCCTAGCAGCAAGGCCAGGCTTCCGTGGGGTTAAGGCCCTCGCTGTGCTCCTGGCAGGTCCGAACCACGTGTCCATGCAGCAGACAGCCCAGAGCACGCTGCCCACCACCTCCATGAGTATGTCAGGCAGCGGCCACGCCTCGGGGCCTGGCTACAGCCACTCGGGACCCGCCTCACAAAGCGTGCCCCTGCAGGGACAGGGCGCCATCGGCAACTATGTGTCACGGGCCAACATCAACATGCAGTCGAACCCAGGTACCTCCCTGCTCAACCCTGGGGCACCCCCCCACCTTGCACAAACCCAGGACGGGCCCTGGGGCCCTCCGAAATTTGTGCATGCTGCACACAGATTCCTGGGGGGATTCTGAAGTGGTGGGGACCCTGGGATCTGGCTCTGTGGAGGGGGTTTCCGCTTTTCCCCGTGACAGCTCCGGGGAAGGTTCTGCTGAAGGGTGACATACACTGCCCAGGGGAGAGTCAGGTGCACCCAGGATGGGGGACAGTGTAGGCAGGTTGCAGGGCCACAGATGCTGGGCCGCAGGATCCCTGCGGGCCAGGCACGGGGCACTGAGCACTGGGTGGCATCAGTCCCAAATCGAAATGTCCAGGAACATCAAGGTACTGGAGTTCAAAGTCATCATACAGAAAAGCAGAACGTGCTGTATCTCCTTAGTTTATTTTTACTCTCAGTTATGTACTGAAAATGAGAATAGTTTGGATATACTGAGTCAAATAAAACATATTACTAAAATAGATCTCACCCGTTTGCTTCTATTTTTTGACACGAGTCTCCCATTCCATTGGATAGTGCTGCCCTAGCAGGTTCTGAGCATGGGTGGCGTGACTGGACAGGCCAGGGGACAAAAATACCCCCCCAGGAGCCTTCGAGCCCAAGTCTCTAGGGTGGACACAGGCCTGGCTCCTCTGGGACCCACCTTGGGGATATGGGAGGACCAGACTAAAGTTTTTCCCGTGCGTGGAGGCGGACCCGGAACTGAAGTCTCAGTCTGGGAGAAGGGCCCCGTCGAGGTCTGGGGTGCAGGGTGAGGGGGCCCACGCAGGGAGCTTCTTGGGGTTATTCGCGTCTGTCGTGTCGCCCAGTGTCCATGATGCACCAGCAGGCAGCCACGTCCCACTACAGCTCGGCACAGGGCGGGAGCCAGCACTACCAGGGTCAGTCGTCCATTGCCATGATGGGCCAGAGCGGCCAGGGGAGCAGTATGATGGGCCAGCGGCCCATGGCGCCCTACCGGCCTTCCCAGCAAGGTAATGCCCGCGCCGCACCAACTCTCCAAGACACCGGGGGCTGTCAGGCTTTGCATGGTCCCTGGCATTGATGAGGAGGTGGGGGATCCGGAGCCACGTAGGTCTTCTGGAACACGGAAAGGCAAAAGACAGTACTGCTCTTGGGGGTGGACTCGGCTCGAGCTGCTGTAGGGGCAGGAGTCGTGCACAGTGTCCAAAGTGGGGACTGGGGCGGTTGTATTTATAAGTTCCAAGTCCCAGGGACCAGGGGCTAGACATCCCAGGTGGCCTGGGGGGGCCCCATCCAGTGGGTTCTCCTAAAGCAGAAGAGTGTCCCAAGTGAACAGCTCCCGTGCACTGTCCGCCCCCAGGGTCATCCCAGCAGTACCTGAGCCAGGAGGAGTACTACGGTGCCGAGCAGTATGGCCACAGCCAGGCCGCCTCGGAGCCCATGAGCCAGCAGTATTACCCTGATGGTGAGGCCTGCGCGCGCTGTCGACAACACCGGGGACTGCGGCGGCTCTTGGCTGCTGCTCTCTGCTCACTCCCATTTGGACCCGTCGGTCTGACTCCCACCGGCAGAGCCCCCAGAGGCCCCTTGCCTGAGTGTGTTTGGGGAAGAGGGTGAGGCTGAGTCTGGTCTAGGCCACAGCAACTCAGGGACTCGAGGCCCCTCGTCCCACTTCCCAAGAGGCAGTAGGGGTTACAGCTGGGATGAGCAGGTACATAAGATGGTTTCAAAAGAGGGACACAAGGGTCATCACAAGGTGCTTTCAGGAGGGTGACGCAGCTGAGCCCTTTGTGTTTGCTGCTCACTGACAGTCTCGGCGGGTTATTTTCACTCACTGCTCACCTATCATTTTTCATTAGTCCCACGGTTGGAGGTGGCATTCATAGTGGTCCTAGAGGGTGGGTGGGATTTGGGGAGGAGGACACCACCAGGCAGGGGAGCACTTGTGAGGTGGGGGGGAGGGTGGCTGAGGTCAGTGCGGGGCCGGTACCACCCTCAGCACAAACAGTGACAGAGGCGTCCTAAGAGTACATGGCACCCCCCCCAGCAGATGCCCCCCGGGAGCCGGTAGCCAGAGGGCAGTGCCCTTGGAGCTCCTCAGGGCATGTTCAGTGCCCACGCCCTCTGCTCTTTGTACACCCTGAGCCGCGGACTCCTCCCGCTCAGCCCACCAGCGGGGTGGCGGTTTGCGTCTTAAAGGAAGAAACTGGGGTGGGGGAGGTGGTCTGGAGCCCCTTCATGGGCTTCGTGCGGGGAAAATGGATCCAGGTCCAGCTCTGATCGCTCGTGAGCCGACAGCATTGCCTGTTCGGTTCCCAGCCTTCCGGGCCTCCGCTGACGGCACGTGGCCTCTGTGTCCCACAGGACATGGCGACTATGCCTACCAGCAGTCGTCCTACACGGAGCAGAGCTATGACCGGTCCTTTGAGGAGTCCACACAGCACTACTACGAGGGCGGTAAGAAATGCACGTAGTGCACACAGCTCGCCGTCGCACGTGCGGCTGTAGGCCATGTCCCCATTCGCGAAGCACGTGGGTGGAGGGGGCCTGACTGGCCACGTGAGGATCGCAGGGGCCCAGACTCCACTATCGGGCTCAGCTGAGCTGCTTGGGGCCTGTGAGTTCAGTTGAACACCCTCAGGAGTTCCACACACGGTGGTGCAGATTCAGGCACCCTGTGCCCTTCCTGAGCCAGCCGGGCAGGGCCTGTGGAGTGTGTGGTTTTCTTGGGTCCGTCTGGGCCTTTCTTCAAACCCCTACTGGCTAGATAAAGCCTGTAGCAGTCCCCACCCCAGGCCTGGCCTTCCTTAGTGGTGCTGCCCAGGGCTCTCTCGCAGAGGTGGGGTGAGGTGGTGATGAAAGAAGCCGGCTTTGTCAGCAGAAAACCGGTGACCAGCACACACCTGGCCCCCCACAGCAAATACTCCCACCTGCCCAATGTCCAGCCTCCAATGTGAGGTCACCACGCACACAGGTAGGAAAAGTGCTGCACATTCGCTTCTCGGTGGGGCCCCCAGAGAGCGAAGGTACTTCCTCTGCCCTTGGGGACCCCAAGAGAAGAGAAAAACCCTAAAGTCCCAGTGTAGTGGGACACAGCAGGTTTAGCTCCATCCTCCTGGTCCGGGCATCCAGAGTAGGGACAGTGTGAGAGGGTTGGAAGCAGGGCCCCTGGGGAGGGAGACATGAGCAATAAACGTGAAATGGGCGGTTTGTGAATCCAGACGTTTTGGGTGGCTTTTTAAAAGAATTAAGCTAAAAATATGACAAAATTTACCATTGGAGCCATTTCTGAGTGTACAGTTGAATGGCATGAAGCACATTCATATCAGTGTCACCGTCCCCGCTGTCTGGCTCCAGAACTGCTCCTCTTCCCAGACTGATCTTCTGCCCCCAATCAGACCCTGGCTCCCCGTTTCCTGCCCCTGGCGCCCACCACACCACCCTGTCTCTGCACATGATGATTCTAGGGCCTTTACTAAGTGGGGTCCTACAGTATTTGTCATGCTGATTGGCCTGTCTCGCAGAGCATGACGTCTCCAAGTTCATGTGTGTGTGGTAACGGGTCAGGGTTCCCTTTTCAAGGCAGAATTGTTTTCTGTCCTGTAGCTGCACCATAGTTGGCTCACCTGTTCAGCTGCTGAGGGACACTTGCAGGTTGCTTCTGTCGCTCGGCTGTTGGGAATCCTGCTGCTCTGAACATGTGTGCAAATCTCTCTTTGAGTCCTGGCTTTCGTTTTCTTTGCGTTTATACCCAGAAGTAGAATTACGGATCATAAGGTGATCCTGTGTTTAATTATTTGAAGAGCTGCCATATAGTCTTCCATGCGATTTGGTGTTTTAGTTACAGTGTTAGGAGATCATAGAACATTTGGAGATTGCAGGAGAATCGCCCAGAAGGCTGTGCTGGGGTCAGTTAAAAGTGTTTCCCTGCAGTGGCTTCCCACATCCACACGTTCGGTACCACTTGCTGACCTGGCTCAGACCCAGCCTTCTTTTCCTGGGGAGTCTGACTCTGAGACCCCGAGACAGCCTGTGCCTGGTGCAGTCACCCAACGAGGCAGGTCTTCACCCGACCCCAGGGGCTGCCCACGTTGGCCCCTCCTGTTCCCAAAGCTGGTACAGTGACCTGTCTATTACCCCTGACTGGATTTGAAACCCAATGGTGAATATAGGACCAGAGAACCAAAACATCATAAAAGTATTTATGAGTAACTCAATGTTCCTTATGAATTTTAGGAACTGGTTAAGTGTTGGCCCTTCGTGGTGAACAGGTGATGCTTTCCTTCTGCCTTCTTATTCACCGCAGCTGCCCTTAGTCTTGCCTTCTGTTAATGACCACACTAAGCTCATCACTGATCCCAGCTGGGTGTACCCGGCCCTTCCCCCATCTACACAGGTGCCCCAGATACTCTTCTTCTCCAGTCTTTCTTCGGGTGCTTTTCATCTTCGCCGCCCCTGTGGAAAGCAGGCGTCAGCGACCATTCTCTGTGTACCTCACACCCGCTCACCTTGGACCACTCCTGAGACGGGGTCCCGGTCTGTGGCAGCTGTGCAAGCGCCTGAGGTGGCTGGCCGCGGTCACTGGCGTGAGTACAGGAAGGTCAAGGGGCCGCAGAAGCCAAGCCGCCCCCCCAGAGGTGCTTGGACAGGGTGCGGGGTACTCTTCGCAGCGGGAGGCCTGTGGAGAGGCCGAGACCAGGGGCCCTGCTCTAGAGGGGATGTCCTGGGGACAGCACGCAGCGGCCCGTCGCTAAAGAGCGCTGACCTGCCGCCTGTGGCCGTGACCTTTAAGGAGGCACACCAAGTAGGGGGGCCCCACACGGCTAAAAACCTGCATGTTTGGGCCATTTGAAAAATAATTCAACGTGTAGAAGGTAGAGTTTGGTGCACTCGGATGTCTGCGACGCTGGGTCCCAGCCTGCCCGGGGGGGTGGGGAGATGCGCTACCTGGAGCGCCTCCACCCGCCCTGCCCTCCGTCCCCCGGATGCCAGTGCTCAGCCTTCCCTGTCCATAGGGGCCTGGGCTTACCACCAGTGCTGCTTTGCCCCAGTGAGGGTCCGAGGCAGAAACAGTTACCCCAAAGACAAGCTCAGGATGTGCACTCAGCCTTTTGAACTTCAAAGTGCAGGTTTTTACACCTTCATTTTTGGGTTACATGTTCTTGCCAATCTTAATTGACGGAAGGTTTGCTAGAACACTTAGTAAGTTCTTCTATGGCAAGTGTGGCAGATGGCACGATTTCCTCCTCAGTCTAGAAGGGTTTTGTTCCATCTCATTAACTGGACCCCTACCTGGGAATCCACATACTTGTGTTATGAGGACAGGTCACTCCACGGTGGGCGTCATTGCCGGGTCTGGTCAAGAGGCGGTTGGTGGGGTGCTTTGAGAAGATGGCTGTGGGTAAGCGGCCTGTGGTCCCACAGAGGTGGAGGATGTTGAGTAGAAGCAGTGAGGGGGCAGACTGAGGCCAAAGTAAAGATATTTCTGGTAATTCCACTGATCCCACAGCAGGATGAGGAGCCTTGTGGAGCACAGGTGGCTGGTGCTGGGGTTTTCAGGGGAGGTGGCTTCTGATAGGAACCCTGTGTGCTCCCATAGAATGAGAAGGCCCTGACGTACAAGGGCTGGTGCCGGGAAGGGGCCAGGCCGGGCAGGATAAGGGACTGAGGGACTGACTGAGCCAGGCAAACACTGGTCACCATCAGGGCCATGCCAAGCACGCCACAAAAGCTCGGTCATCTTGCTGTACTTTGTCGCTGTGAGGTTTGCAGTAGCGAAGACTGGACAGAGCCTGTGTCCACCGTGACATGCACCGGGTGCCACGTCAGTTAAGAAATGCAGAGCTCTCTGTGGGCTGCTGTGGCCGATTCTCCTGGATTGGGTCACATGCTCAGGCCAGGTGCCACCTTCTGTGTGAGACCATGCCTGTGGGCAGGGTTAGGGCTGGGGACCCAGCAGGGCTGGAAGTGGCCTTCGTCCCTGAACCTCTTGAAGGGGGGCTGCGTTCACCTTTACGTTTCTCAATCACATGGAACATATCTGCCTGTGCAGAAGCTACATTTGAAAATGTTAAACATTACCAGTTGTCACTGAAAATCAAAGTATCCTGACCTTACAGCTGTCCAGACCCATTCATGCCCCCCCGAACCCCTTGGTCACAGCTCTGTCCTCTCGGGTGTCCCCAGGGTCTTGCCCCATAGAGACAGGCACGCCACCTGTGGTGAACATTCAGAGCAGCGGGGATTGCGGTTCCTCCCAGATCAGCCTGCGGCGTCCCTGAGGCACAACCTTGTTTCCAGAAGTAGTTTTATCAAACGTGTCAGTGAGTCAGTGAGCTGCTGGTTCCAGGTGGCTGTTTTGTGTCCATGTTCCTCAAGCGGGCCCCCTCACTACTGGGTTTGACTCTGGTGAAGGGAAGGGTTTCCATGGTACGTAGGAGCAGAGCTGTGGTTCTCAGAGCATCCCTCCTAACATTTGTTGCACACCTGTGTGCCAGGCGGCCACCAGCTAAGTGCGCGTGACCACACTCCTTTACTAGTAGTTACCATGTGAGGAGCAAAAGGGGCTATAAAGCTGAGACTACTCAGACGGAGCGAACAACTGAGGTCCTGGAGAACTACTCCGCGTCTCCAGCGTACTTTTCAGCTGAGATGCATGCCGTCCCTGCTGGGACCGGGCCTGCTGGAAGGCCGGAGCCATCAGAGCTCAGTGCCTCTCCAGCCGGGGAGCGCCTGTGGAGTTGCGGTGGGTGTGCAGGGTCAGTGAAGAGGACTAGCCCTGGAGTTGGAGTGCTTGCGTGTCTGCTGTTCTTTGTATCTGAAGTTCGAGTCCCCGTGGAGGGTGCAAGCCTTCACGACAGCCCACAGCTACTCAGGAAGGCTGCTGTTTAAAAATTATGTCTCCATGATCTGGTTCATTTGGTTTTTTAAAGATTTAATTTATTTAGGGGCGCCTGGGTGGCTCAGTGGTTAAGCCTCTGCCTTCGGCTCAGGTCATGATCCCAGAGACCCGGGATCGAGCCCCGCATTGGGCTCCCTGCTCGGCAGGAAGCCTGCTTCTCCCTCTCTCACTCCCCCTGCTTGTGTTCCCTCTCTCGCTGTGTTTGTCTCTGTTAAATAAATAAAATCTTTTTTAAAAAAAAAGATTTAATTTATTTATTTGACAGAACGCAAGCAGGGGGAGCAGCAGAGGGAGAGGGAGCAGCAGATTCCCTGCTGAGCAGGGAGCCCAGTGTGGGGCTTGATTCCAGTATCCTGCATCATGACCTGAGCCGAAGGCAGACATTTAACCGTCTGAGCCACCCAGGCATCCCTGAGACATGTTTTGATTTAAAAGAAAAAAATAGCCAATTATAGTAGTCCCCTTCCCCATCCATAGTCCGCTTCCTGTGGCCTCAGTGACAGGTTCCCCTGCGCAGGAAGCAACGGAGCCTCCCCCCAACACAGGGTTAAAAGGGGTCAGCAGGTCAGGTGCACCCTCGCAATGTGTCCCCTGCCCCGTCGCACAGGTCACTTCATCCCATCGTCACGGGAGGGTGAGCACAGGACGGGAAGGCGTCTTCAGAGCCAGGGGCCAAATTCACAGCTTTTGTCACCACACATCATGACAGCTGCAGCTGTCCTGTGCCATCGGTGGTCACTGACACTCCCTCGCTGTGCCCAGTTCAGCACCAACACTTGACCGTGGGTGGGGAGCGCCTGGTGCGTGCAGGCTGTGGCTCTGCCCTCAGCTTCGAAGGGCCACAGGGATAAGGGAGCTGCTGTGTCCTTTCTGGGCTGGCCAGTCGTCTGCTATGCGGTATTGGAGGCGAGTGAAGGCCCCTGGTCCCCTCTGCGCCCCTCCTTCTGGAGAGCTGGGTCTTACACGGATCCAGGCCTGAACTTACACAAATTAAAGGCAGTGCACTTGGCATGGGTGAAAAACAAAGGCCTATTCAAAAGAAAATGAAACTGGACTTAAATTGGTCTTTTCATAAAGGTGTTTTGAAAACCATGAGTGGGACATCATTTCCACACCACATCTAAAACGGCAGCTCCTGAGACCCACGTCCAGAGGCTTTGTAGGAAGGGTGGAGAATGGTTGTTTATACTGCCCTGTCTCTCAGGAATGGTATGGCATTGCCCTCACTGCATTGCCCTCACTGCTCTCCTAACCACATTTCCTACTGTAAGCTTTCTTCCAAGATGAGATTTCAGGCACAGATGCTGACTGGCTAGATTTTTGGAAATAAGAATTAAGGCACTTTGCAGACACCTGACTGACTCAGTCACTGGAACATGTGGCTCTTGATCTTGGGGCCATGACTTCGAGCCCCAGTTTGGATGTAAAAGTTACTTAAATAAATAAACCTCTAAAACTATGGGTAAATACCTGCTTTTATGTGAACTTAGAGTAAGTGGTCTCTGAGGAGCGTCTTGGCAGCTGCTGTCACCTCAGCGTGTCCATTAGCTATGGGACCGGAACGTCCCTGAGTTTCCCTTCTGGAGGCCCTGGGGCCATCCTGGGCTGCCAGCTCCTGGGTCTGAGTGCGGCTCCCACATGGCCGGCAGTGTGCCTCAGTCCCCCGTCTGTACAGTGGGTGCGCAGTCGTGCTCATCTCACAGTGCTAAGGGAAGTACAAGGGGTACTTGTCACCTGCTTGGGATGCACAGTGGCCTGCAGTCACGTTCCGGATTTTCCTCACCAGTTGACCTGCTAACCTCTTGATGGAATAAACCTCCCGGAGTCAACACCAAGAGTGCTGTGCATATAGAACATACTGGGGGTCACTGATCTGTACTGATTCCAGTCCAGGACCCTTGGGGTGTTTCCATTTCCACTCCCACACTGCACTCTGCCTTTTAGCTCTGTTCTCAGTGGCATGTTTTTAGCTGTCTACAGGTTCTGTTACTGTGTTCTTTTTCACAAACGAAACCATTGTTGATCAGAGGCTGAAACGTGCTTCTTTCAGAGTCGTTGCTTCAGGCCTGCTTCCTGGCTGTCCTGGGGCCAAGGGCTTTCTGGCAAGGTGCTCCAAATGGGGGCCCTGAGTGCAGCAGAAATCGCTCTCTCAGCTCTGGAGGCCCGAGGTTGGAGATCCAAGCGTCAGCAGGGTTGGTCCTTCTGGGGGCTCAGCTGGACAGTCCATTCCAGACCCTCTCCCAGCTTCTGACAGTCTACAGCAGTTCTGGTGTCCTTCGCTCATAGGCACATTACTTCGCTTTCGGCTTCAGTGGTCATGGGGCTTTCTCCCCGAGTCTGTGTCCAATTGACCCTCTTTTGATAAGAAGGTTCATTCTAGTCCAGTACGATGTGCTCTAAACTGTTTGTATCTGCAAAGAGCCTTTGCCAAATAAGACCACGTGCAAAGGTAGCCCCCTTCCTGGTAGGCACAGTTCAACCCCAAACACTTGTATTAGCCTTAAATTGTATTAACTGTGTCATTTTGGGTTTATCTCCGTATTCAAATTGTTGTGGAAAAGAGAAGATCCTGAAGCAATTGAGCTGGTCCAGGGCTTTTCCAAGGGGTCCACGTCGTGAGTGGCGGGAGGAGCACCTCAGTCTCCAGAAAAGCACCGCGCGTCTCCTTCCCTCCACAGGAAACCCGCAGTACAGCCAGCAGCAGGCGGGGTACCAGCAGGGTGCAGCCCAGCAGCAGGCGGGGTACCAGCAGCAGTACCCCAACCAGCAGACCTATCCTGGGCAGCAGCAAGGCTACGGTAAGGAGGAGGCACCTCCCCGCACAGGCCCCGCACACGGTCACACTGCCATTTGCACATGGATGCTTAGTCCACTTCCTTTGGAAGAGTGTAGATTTCCAGCAGAGCTGTGTGGATAGCACAGTTCCCCCTGTGGTCCACCTCGTCCGACCACAGTGCCATCATCCCAGCTCAGCAGCTGACGCCACTACACTGTAGGGGACTGAACTCACACTTATTTATTCAGATCTCACTCATGTGTCCCGAGTGTCCTTTTCTGTCCAAGGAGCCATCTGGGATTCCCTATGACATTGAGTCTCACGTTTCCTTAGGCTCCCCTGGGCTGGGACCGCATCTGGGAAATCCTTGTCCTTCAGGACCTTGGTGGTCGTCGGCCAGACTGGGCAGCTGCTTTGTAGGACATCCTCGGGTTGGGCTTGTCTGAGGTTTTCGTCAGCGTGGGACTGGGCTTGTGGGCTTTGGAAAGACCGTGTGGGACGGCATGTTCTTCTCATCCCACATCAACATGACTTGCCCCTGATGTTGACCGTGGTCACTAGTGTCCCCGCCATCAAGTTATCCCTTCTTCCTCTACCTTTCCTAATCTTTGGAAACAAGCCACTGAGTCCAACCCACACTCAAGCGGGAATTGTCTACATAGATTATTTGGAATTTCTCTTTAAGGTAGAGTAATTAATTAGTTATTAATCATTTATTGATATGTATTTTTGGATATTAACTTTACACATTGGCTTATATTCTAGATTTCTCTGGTTCAGATTTCCAGCTTTGCCTCTTGGGAGCTGGAGCTCTTCCAGTCCCTTTGACATGCTCCCATTCTGTTTTTGAGCATTTCCTTATTGTCTGGGACCCCAGCACTGTCTGTGCTCTAGCCCTAGGAGTAGCATGTCTCATGGGAGCTCTGGGCCCCCCGATGGGAGAACAGCTTTAGGGACCAAGAGCCAGTTTCAGATGGGCATTTTCTGAGCCACTCCCACATGGCCACCTGAGATGGTCCACATATGGGTTAGGGTGACAGCAGCTTCCAGAAGCACACGCCCATTCGCTGGGCTTTTGTTCACCCCGTGAGGGTTCCCTAAAGTGCAAAGGGTCCAGCAGGCCTTCACAGACTCTGCCATGGAGCCTGACAACATTGTTCTCCAGGCCTGTGGGACAGAGAAGTGGACAGAGGGAACTTCTGAGCTACAGCAGTGACAAGGGGAGAGCTCTGTCCACTGGAGATTAGCAGAGTGCAGGCTCACGTTCACTGGGGGCCATCTTGCCAGGATAGTAGACTGCATTATCTGCCCAGTCCTCGGTGGGCCTCGTCCCCCCACGTAGGTCCACCTGAAAAAATGTAGCTCCAGCCTCCGGCCTGTGGGTCATGGTTGCCAAGAGCCCTGACCACACAAGGCTGTCCCCAAGTCCTAACCTGCTCCTGAGATGCAGGTGGCCTACACTCCCCAGAACCCAAGCTGCCCGGGGCATGGGCAAGGGGTGGGGTGCTTCCAGATGCTGTGGTCACAGGAGGACAGCTCCCTACCGTTGCCACCACGTGGTGGCCGGGCAGACAGTCAGCGTTTGGAGTACACGTAGAAGCCGTTCTTATGACCTGAAAGAGTAGGTGATTAGTTCATCAAAAGAGTGAGTTCCAGGAGTGTTCATAGAACATCCACAAGTCTCTACCTGAAACATTGTAGTTGAATGTGAACATAAGCCTCCATTCGCTCACCTATGCAGAGCTGGGCCCCATTCCTTCCACCAGCCGTGTGCCCTGCTGCTGGAGCTTGTCTGGGGCAGTGGGACTCCACCTTTGCACCTCAGGACCACCCCGGAAGCTTTTAAAAAATAAGGTAGCAGGCTGGGCCCTCATGTGAGGTGTCTTAGCTCACTGGGGCCAGTGGTACATGGGAGGAAGGAGAACCAAAGTTTAAGGTTCTTGTTCAACGTGTTGCAACCATGACTCACTAAATAACAGTTTTGAAAAGCTTTGTGGCCTTTATCAGTTCTTTCCAAAGGCTTCACTTTATTTTCCACGGGAATGCCCACCGCCTCTCTCTCATTTGCGAGCAGTAGCTGCTGCGGTACTGAAGTCCTGGGTTGCAGCGACTGCTGGGGCTGAATCACTGTGGCCAGGAAGCCCGCAAGCCTGGGGCAGGCTGCAGGGGGCCTGCGGGCAGCCTTGCTCCCATGCTTGCTGCTCTTGTACAGGTTAAGGAGGACCAGGCTGGGGCTTCAGGCACCCCGGAGGGCTGGGGGGGCGTGTTGGGTTGCTCTCACGGTGCCAGTGTGTGTCCTTAGGGCCGGCCCAGGGAGCCGCCTCGCAGTACTCCGGCTACCAGCAAGGACAAGGCCAGCAGTACGGAAGCTACAGAGCGTCTCAGACGGGCCCAGCCGCCCAGCAGCAGCGGCCTTACGGCTATGAGCAGGCAAGATCCGGCGCGTCTGCGGAGACATGACGAAGGTTTCTTTCGTGGTGGCACAGAATAACACGTGAACGAATTGGCTGCCAGGCTCCTTTCCAGAATGTTAATTCTCTGAGCCCGTGAGGCTTTTAGAAATTACCCCTGCACATTTGCTCACCTGGGTCAGACATAGCTGGCTGGCTGAGTGGCTCTGGCCACAGGGTCCCAGGCCGAGTTTATGTCCAGGCTGTTGCCGAACCCTGGGGGATGGGGGTGGGAGGCCACTCACTGGGAAAAGCTGGTAAGGAGCCTTGCTGACCTTCTGATCTCAATCCTTAGCCACAGGCTTGGATGGATGGCCTTAAAGCCAGGGACCGCCCTGCCCTGTAGCTCTAGGCAGAGAGCTGTTGGCTTGCTTGCTTTTTATACCTCCTTCCATCCCTAATCCTGGGTTTGGCAGGGAAGGGTTTCTCTGACACTTTGACTCATGACTGTGGAGGTATAATGTGTGTTTTGGTTTCTTGCAGGGCCAGTATGGAAATTACCAGCAGTAAGGAACAAGCGCTCGTTAGAGCCTTGCGGTGGCATGCCCCACCAGGGATGGTCGGGCTGGTGGCAGTTCTGATGAACTATGACCTCTTGGTTGCCCTTCCACCCCACGCAGCGTCTGCATGTGAAGCGTGCACATTTCATGCTGGGTGTGAAGCCAGGCGTGCATCGCTGGCGAGAGACAGCGCTTTGATGGTGTGACATAATTTGGTGCTGTGTATAGTATTGTATGTCCATACAATGGGGAGGTTGTCTCTTTTTTGTCCCCCCTCCTTGATGTTTCTAGCTAGCTTTAGGGGTCCTCTTGTCATCAGAGTATTCTGTGCCCAGGAATGGGACATAGCTACAAGATGCCATAGTCCATGTGTTCATATAAATGGGCGTCAGGTCTGACTCCTTACACGATTGTCGTAATGTGTGTTGTAAACTTGTCTTTCACTGGCTACACCACAGCTGGACACACGCCACAGCCCCTGGATGGCCACCTCTTCCTGTGCCTCAATGGGGGCGGGGGGGCATCTTCTATGTTTTGGGTCAGTTTCTATTACACAATGAAGAGGAAAAATATGCTACATTTGGAGAGGCTGTGAACAGTCTTTCCTAAAGTTCACACATTACCTGTGTCTCTTGCCAGTTGTGTTTATCCAAATGTCCTTTGTTTTTATACTAAAAACTAAAGAGGGATCAATGAGTATATTCCAAATAAACGTACAATTAGCCTAAGCCAGGGAAGGAATGAGGGTAGTTCCTGAAAGAAAGAGAGGGCAGTTCTCTGAAATCACTGGTGTTGGCCCTTGTTTATCTGATGGTCATTTCTGGGATTTGGATATTTGATATGCCAAATTCTAAACTGATAACTTAAAATATTTATACCAAACTTTACAAACAGTTGGCAAGTTGTTTGCTTTATCCTATTTCTTTCATGATCTACTTGTTCAGCTCTCCAAGAAAGCATTCCTTTTCTTTTAGAGATGTCTGAAATTATTATCTTATTTTTAAAAAGAACCCCACAAATTTTACTGTGTTCTTCCTAATGAAAAAAAAAAGGTTTTATATGGGGAAATTTGAGTAAATTTTATATTCCCATTTTAAATCTCATTTAAATTCTACACACACATTAAAGTCAGCTCACTTGGGAAAGTATAGTCAAAGGAAAAACCCTGTATTTCACTAATTAGTAATATAGACATTCTGTTAACTTTTACCTGGACAGCAATACCCACGTGAATACTTTAAAAACATCTTTGGATAAATGCTGACATACTTCTAAGAGCAACCAAGAAAATAATAATAATAAAAAAATAATTCTTGACATATCAGGTCTACCCGAAGCTAATTTTTTAAATTGGTAAGTTTCAGAAAGGTTTTAAAGTGTAATTATTTATCCAGAGTTGTTGAATGGTTTACAGTTTACGAGGTATTTTATGTTGTTTTTGTTTTGTTGCTTGAACAAATCTTGACTGTCCACACTGGGAAATATGGGGCAATTACTGTTCCCATTTTACAGATGAAGAACCGAGGCGCAGGTTAAAGATTGACCCAGATGAGTACCAGTCCTATTCTAGGATATTTTCCCCTCTTCTGTGGGGACAGAATCACACATGCACTGGGAGAGGAGTATTTATCTTAGAGGCATATGGGTTTTAAAAACTCGACACTGGTAAGGGCTTAAAAATACATATCTATATTAAATTACTGAAATGAGAGTTCTCAACTGCTAAATGACACAGACATTAGCAATTTTATTTAGGGAGGTGTCTCCCTCTCTTTTGTTCTGTTCTTTCGTGGCAGTTTTCATAGAACTAATTTGCAAACTCGATTGGGGACTAAAATTCCCCACTGAAAATGTTAAACATTCTAGATAACTGTGAAAGTCATTTTGTTTTTATTCCTTGCCAATCTGCGAATATGCCTTTTATGTGTGTGTGTGGTTTTTTTAAGTGCTGTATTAATACTTTTTGAGAGAAAAGGACACTTGAACTTATCCCAAAACTTCAATCTGAAATGTCTTACATTAAGAATTTCTTGAATGTTGTGTATATATTTTAAAAAGCACTTTGTGAAATAGTTTGTACATTTATTTCCTAATTTATACATGATTTTTGGTATTAATATATTTAATGATTAATAACAGAATGTTTATTTAATGTGTTGTCCATTTTTATGTAATATTGTGGGGAAAAAGTGATCCAGCAATTTTTTTTCATTTAATGTATTATATCTTCTCTTCTGTAATATGTTTGCAAAACCTTAGGCTAAGGTGAGTTGTTTGTGCAGTGTGGTCTATGGTGCTTTTTTTTTTTTTATGACTGCTTCCACAGAAGGCCAGTGGACGTGCAAAGAAGACCTGGACGTTGGCGCTCATTATTCCTGTGATGTCCCTGACCCCCAGCAGGTCGTGGTTTTGAGACATGCCTGCAGTGTCTAGAAGTGGCAAACTCACAGTGGCTGCAAAGCCTTTCCCCAGTCCGTGGTGGACTGGGATTCGGGCTTCTGGAAGGCCCCCAGTGTTCACAGCCCCCAGTTCTGCCAGTGTTTGGTCGAGCAGGTGCTCCGAGTGGGGCACCACTCCCCTTTAGATTTGTGGAGCTCTTCCTTCACTCCTAGTAATTGAACAGGTCAGATTCATCTTATTTGTGAGCACAGTACATTTTCTGGAAAGCATCCTATTAGTTCATTTTTTTCCAGTCAGAGTTTGGCACCCATAAATTGCTTATGATTTCATGTAATGTATGAATAAACTGGTTCTTCAAAACCACCCTAACCAGGGAGTTTCTGTGCTTTGTGTTCAGACCAATGGACCAGCACCTGATCTTGGAGGAGGCAGTGGGCGTCTATCTGCCTAACGGGGGGGAAGGGGGGAGGGCTAGCCAGTGCCTGAAGGAGGAAGCGGGTGTCTGAGGGGGGATGTCTGTGTCTGTCTGACGGGGGAGACGAGGGTCTGAGGAAGAATGTCCCTGTCTGTCTGATGGGGGAGGCGAGGGTCTGAGCGGGGATGTCCGTGTATGTCTGACAGGGGAGGCGGGTTCTGGCGGGGTTGGTGGGTGTGTGTCCGACTAGGGTGGCTGGCTGCCGTGTCTGATGGGGGAGGCAGGGGTGCGTCTGACAGGGGAGCCGGCTGTTTGACGAGGGGCAGTCTGAGGGGGGAGGCGGCCAACGGAGGGGTCACGGGTAGAGTGGCGTGTGTCTGTCTGATGGGGCAGCCACTGTGTGAACGGGGAAGGCGTCTGTCCAAGGCGGGCGACCTGCACGTGCAGGCCAGCGCCTCCTCACACGACCCGGAAAGTCACCCTCAACTAGGCCCAAGGCGTGGGCGGGGGTTGCCGCACCTTCCGCTCACGCGCGCCGGGCAGGCCCTATGCGGCGCGGCCGTGCCGGGGGACGAGTCCGGCCCCGGAAGTGATCTCGCAGCCCTGGTCCAGGCCCCGGAAGTGACGTAGCCTCCAGAAGCGGTGAGTGCGGGCGTTGGCCCCGCGGTTGGGGCTTCGGGAGGGCTTCGGAACCCGGCGCCGAGGAGGCCGGGGCGCGGCTCTGTGAGCGCCGCCGGTGGGGCTCGGCGCAGTCGAGCAGGGCCCTCGTGGCACCGCCTGGGGCTCTGGCGCAGGGGGCGGGGCAGCGGCCTGGAGCCCCGCGCGCGGGCGGCGCCGGTCCTGAGGAGCCTTTCGGAGCCGCGGAATGAAGGCTCGTTGCCACGCGGTGCCGCCGTGTGGCTCGTTTTCGGCTGCGTCGTGCGTGCGAGGCGCCCTTGCTCCCCTCCGGCTCCCTGCGCGCGCAGTGGAGGGACGCAGCCCGGGGCCTGGGACGGTCACTGCGGCCTGTCCTGCTTTCGCGTCTCTAGCGGGCACTTGCCGCCGCAGGCAGCAGGCCTGTTGGAGCAGAGCGGACCTCCGAGCCCCGGGTCCGGCCCCGCTGGACAGGCCCGCGGGCGCTGCGCTCTGACGCGAGTCGTCGCCCTCGCGGCTCCAACGTGGGCGTTCAGAAAAAAGCGGAGGTCGGGAGCCGCGCGGCGCGGTCCCACCACGGAGGCGCTGCCGGAGAGGGAACGTGCGGGCCGACCGTAGGCTCCGTCCTTTCACCTGGCGCTCGTGATGCTTGCTTGCACCCCTGCAAGGGGGGGTGCGGTCCCGAGTGGCTCCTCCCCTGCAGGGACTAAGGGAGCCCTCTGGCTGCTCGCTGCTGGGTTCGCCAGAGGGTGGTCCTCCGTTGCAGGTTCCTGCACCCCAGCAGAGTGGGAGGCCGTCTGCAAAAGCAAACACGCTTTCCGCTCCCAGGTGGTTGAAAGGAATAAATTTTGACGATTTCTGTAGAAAAGGTTCCTGGCAGATAATAACTTCTGTGGACCAGAAGGACGGAGCTTAACAGTTTATAGAACAAAGGCATATTGTCGAAAGTAGAGTTCTTGCCATGTGCTGAGTGCCCTTCTAGCATTTTTATTGTTTATTATTTATTTACTTTCAAGTAGGTTTACACAGCCAGCGTGGAGCCCATCCCGGGGCTTGAACTTAGCGACCCTGAGATCAAGACTTGAGCTGAGATCAAGAGTCACATGCTTAACCAACTGAGCCACCCAGAGGCCCCCTTTCCAGCATTTTCTAAAGCCCTATCCTGAAATCATGACATCTGCTTGACCCTGGACCCTGGGCTTTCACCACTCTGTGGCCCTTGTATCTGCTGAGTGGGCCCATTAGACGGATGCTTCCAGGAGGAATTTGAGCTCACTTTTTTCAGTTCCCACATTATAGACCAGCACTGTCCAATAGGACTTTCTGCAGTACTGGAAATGTCATGTATGGGACCTGCTGGCCATGTGGCTGTGAACACTTGAAACCAGGCATGTGTAACTGAGGGACAGGATTTTTACATTTTCAAATTTGTAATGAATTTAAACTTGGTAGCCACATGTGGCTAGGGGCTGCCTCACTAGGCAGTGCGGGGATGGCATTAGAAGGAAAAAAGACCAAACAGCAGTGGGAATCAAGGTCAAGCTTGGTTGCTCTGCAGAGGGAGAGCCCTGTTACTCCGCCCTGCCTTCATTTGCCTTCATTTGCCTTCATTTGTCTTTTCACATGCAGTTGGAAGGGGAGGAAGGAGGAAGCACTCCCAGTTGTGTGGAATTCAGAGTTTAGGTCTCTGGCTGGCTCTACAGGGATGACCTGTGCACTAGGTGTCCTCTGGTTTCATGCTACAGTGCCCTGTGCCTGGTGTCTGCAGCAGCTAGGTGGGCAGTGTGACTCCACAGCGGGCTGAGCTGTGGGTGTGCTGGTAGTGATGATGGCTGAGTTGTCTTTTCCCTTTACTTGTTTCACACTCCTCTCCTGGCACCCCCCATCTGATAGGTCAGGCCTCGGGTGAGTCACTTCACCTCGTCTGCAGAGCAGGGTGGGAGTCGAGGGGGTAAAAGTACTTCCTTTCTACAGTTGGTAGGAGGATCAAATGTGATAATCCCTAAAAATACTCAGACCAGCATTTTGCACGTAATGAGGGAGAGGTCTTGAGTGTTTATTGTTAAACTTATTTCTAGGTAGCTTTTGTATATGATGCTTCTGACTATAAATGAGATTGTTTTCTTAATTTCATTTTCTAGTTGTTTGCTGGGAGTGTATAAGAATGCAAATGATTTTTGTCTTTTAACCTTGTAACCTGCAACCTTGGTTAATCCATTCACTAATTTTAATCATCGTTCCGTAGATTTTCCTGGGATTTTCTGAGGAAACAATCATATTTTCTGCCTACCTCCCCCCTTTTATTTCAGTTCTTACTGCAGTGTTTATAAGACCCGGTTCCGTAGAAGTGGGGAGCATAGCGGTCCTTTTTCCATCTCCAGGTAACAGTTCAGTCTCCAGGCAGTGTGACAGCAATGTTGGCCTTTTGTGGATGCCTTATCGGTTTGGAGGTGTGCACACCTGTTCTCATCTGCTGCAACATTTAATTTTCCCGATGGTGAATGGCTGTTGGCTCTTATCATACGTGTTGCTTGCCAGTGGGAGGTGGGGTTGGACTTGCTGGGAAAGCCTGTGTTCCAGGAGGCTTCCTACTTGGCCCTGGCATGGCATGGGCTCAACTGGAGACTAGTTTGTGAGGAACTCTGCATCTGTGTACACCAGGAATGTTGGACTGTGAGTTTCGTCGTCGGTATCAGGTTTTGGTTTGGGGTCTCACGGGCCTTATACAATGAGTTGGGTAGTGACCTCAGTTCGTTTTCTGAAGTTTCTATAAGATTGCTGCTTATTTCTTCCTTGAATGCTCTTTACAATCGAGGGGGGAGAAATACATGAGTCCGGAGTCATCTTTTGGGGAATGTTCTCTCATAAGAAGTTTCACTTTTTTAGTAGATACAGCATTATTTAGATTTCCTGTTTCATTTTTGTGTTTATTTGGTAAGTTGTGTTTTTCAAGACATTTGTCCATGGTGTTCTGTTACCCTTTTCACATCCGTATGGTTTTTTCTAAAACCCGTTTTAAATTCCTGATGTGATTTGTGCTATTTTCTTGATTAGTCTGGCGAAGTTTGTCTGCTCTGTGTATCTTTCCAATGGGTCGTTTCTGTCTATTAGTGTTCGGTCCTGTCTACTTCTGCTCTTTATTATTTCCTTCCTTCTGCTTTGCTCTTCATTTTCTGGTTTCCTGATCTCAGCTCCTGAGTTTAGGTCTTCCTTCTTTGCTGGTGTGAGCACTTAGAGCTCCGAGCGTCCCGAGAAGTGTGGTCCCTGTACTCTTACCGTGCTGTTCAAGATATTCTCTAGTTTTTTGTTTGATGTCGTATTTTACCTTTTACCTATTCAGAACAGTGTTGTTTAATTTTCATGTAGTTGGGGTTTCCTTAGGTTCTTGATCCTTATCGACTTCAGTTGTAGTTGGAGGACACACTCTGATACCCATCCTCACACCTGGCAGTGACTCACATTCTACACGAATGGGCATCTGTTCTGTGAATGTCAGGTGTATAGCATGGGTACGATTGTTCAGCATCTTCACTGCTTTTAGTTATTTGCTTGTTTGGTTTTCAACTCCTTCTTTATCACTTCCTGAGAGAACGACACTGAAATCCCTCCTGTCCTTATGGGATAGTCCATTTCTCCCTTTAATTCTGTCAGATTTTGCCTGATGTACTTTGAAGTGCCCACCGACCAGCCGTAGCTGCTCAGTCTCCCTGATAAACTGCCGTTGTGTCTCTCTCAGATGTCTTCCCTTGCCTTGTTAGGTTAGAGTATCTGTTGTACTATTCGTTGTCTATTCTTTCTTTTTTGTTCTCTTACCCTATCCTTCTGAATTGTTGGAGTGGTTTCCCCTGTCATCTGCTCATCGGCCTTTCTGGCTGGCTCTGTACTGCATGCCAGGGCCTTTCTGGAGCTCACAGGGTGCCTGCCCTCCAGCCTGTACTCACCTGTCCTTGCCTGCTTAGCACTGAGACTATGCCACCTCACGGAATTGCAGGCCGCTCGCACTCACACGGTCCTTGCAATCCCCTCCTGATCTTAGGCTTTCACGTGTAGGATCTCTGCCTGCATTGAAGACCCAGTGGGCAATATTATAAATCGGTCTTTCTTCCTATAAGACTAAACTCTTGGGGCCCCTGTGTGGCTCACTTCAGTTAAGCATCCAGCTCTTGATTTAGGCTCAGGTCCTGGGACTGGGCCTCACATCAGGCTCCACACTCAGTGGGAAGTCTGCTTGAGACTCTCCTTCTGCCTCTCCCACCTGTGTGCACTCACTAGCTCTTTTAAATAAAATAAGTCTTTGAAAAAACACTCTTATAAGGAAAGCAGATAGTCTTGTGCATTTACCGTTTCTGTTGCTTCCCTCCATTGCTAAATATCTGGGTTTCTCTCTGGTGCTATTTTTCTTCACCTGAAGAACTTTCTCGTGCATTTCTTGTAGAGCAGGTAAATTGGCGGCGATGTGTGCTTTCCACCATCTGAGCTTGTGTTTCACCTCCCCTCCTGTTCTCACCAGGTGTGTGATGCTGGGCACAGGGCTCTTTCTTTCAGAACGTTAGAGATAGCATCCAGGATGGCTTCATGCAATGTGGGATCCTGGATCTGGCTCTGGAAAAGGAAAAGACGTTAGTGGGAAAACTGGTGAAATTCAAATGCCATCTGGAGTTGAATGAAAGTACCAAAGCTAGTTTTTTAGTTTTGACAAACATACCCAGGTCATGTAAGATGCTGCTGTTAGGGGAAACTGGCCAAGAGGTATATGGCAATATCTTTCACCTATCATTTCCAAATGGGGCGCCTGAGTGGCTCAGTCAGGTCAGCATCCGACTCTTGGTTTTGGCTCATGATCTCAAGGGTCTTGAGATCGTCCTAGCGTGGAACTTGGGCTTCTTTCCCTCTGCCCTACCCCTGCACACACTCACACATTTGGGCACTCTCTCTCTCACTCTCTCAAAAATAAATAATTTTTTGCTTTAAAACAGTGCATTTACAGAAAGATAGTAGGAGGATATCCCCACAGAGGGGCCCAGCATGGCGGCGGGCAGAGAGCACCTGTGTGGAGGAAGGCTTGGCTACTGCGGGGACTGGGCCAGCAAACAAACATGTCAAAGATGTTGGAAGCCAGGATTCTGGCAGTCAGAATGGGGTTGTCAAGACAAAACGAGCATGAGTCCTGTGGTGTGGAATTGGGCACATAGGTGTGAACTCGCGATTTCCCGCAGATGCTGTGGGGGATGGAGGTAGCAGTAACTGCGGGTGGGGGAGAGGGGTGTGTGTGGGGGGGTGGGTGTGCCTTTGTTTGCTCTCCAGGTCCCCACTGAGCCTGCAAGCAGCAATACCCCAGCAGCCTGGAGCATGCCCAGCCTGCAGAGGGCCTTCCGATCCCCATTCTCCACCCAAAGCAACTGGGGCTCCTTGAGTAAAGGCTGACCCCCGGGCCACCTGGGGAGAGTGTGAAGTGAGCCCAGAACACTTTGTGTCACAAAAGCAGGGAAGGACTCTGAGATTGATGGGTGGCCACTTCGGCCAAACTGGAGACCATTTGAACATCAAAAATAAATCACAGAGTGGGGCTCATTGAATAAAAGAAGAAGCCCGAGCTAATGGGAATGAAGAAATGGGAAGCTTAGGGGGAAGGGGAAAGCCAGCACGGACCCCCGAGGCCTGGAGCTCGGAGCACAGCAGGAAGGGACCAAGGGAAACCAGTCCTCCGCAGGGCTTGTGGGACATTCTTATCACGAGGGGAGTGGCCGGCAGTCAAGTGGGGACACAGACATGCTGCAAGACGCCTGGCCTGTGGCCTTAGAGGTGTCACAGGCACGAGAGCCAAGAAAAGGCTGAAAAACGTTCCAGGCTAAAGAGGCTAAAGAGCCATGCAGGGGGGTGGCTGTGACCGTGGCTGGT
The DNA here is from genome assembly GCA_004023965.1 of Spilogale gracilis. Classification (NCBI taxonomy): domain Eukaryota; kingdom Metazoa; phylum Chordata; class Mammalia; order Carnivora; family Mephitidae; genus Spilogale; species Spilogale gracilis. The sequence goes on along the minus strand of PITA01002402.1, from coordinate 29,130 downwards.
GGCCTGCCTGCAGAGGTCACCTGGCTCTGTAGGGGACACCCTTGGGCACGGGGAGCACACATGGGGTGTCCAGGGCAGGGTGGGGCGGGGCAGGGGAGGTAGATTGGCAGCTTCTGTGCAGGTGTTCCAGGAAGAAAAGTGTCCTTCACCGGTGCTCTGCTTTTCCATAACTGGGACTGTTTCCACATGAAAAGCAAAACTTTTCAGTGCCTGGCTAAAAGAAAAATTCCCAGAAAGGATGCTTGCCTTCAGGCGGACCACATGGTGTGGAGCAGGAGGCACATGAGGGACTTCTAAAGAAGAAGTAAATTCTGTTTTTTTCCCCTGCTGTGTTACACACATGGTGGCTTTCTTTTTTTTTTTTTTTTTTTTAACATGGTGGCTTTCTAATGATTTTTTTAAACATTACACATACATTTATATTCCTACCTGTGTATACATTTCACACCTAGAAATGGGAGGGAAGCCTACTCAGTTTCCTTTTATGGGGTACACGTGTGCCCACACAGTGGGGACATCTGAGAGTGGGTGGGTATCAGGCCCTCATAGCAAAGGGAGAAGAGGGTGTCACTCCCTGGAGGGCCAGGTCCCAGGCTGCCTCCCATCTGTCTTTGGCGCCCGCAGGATGTGTGGCTGTTGGAGGCTGTTGAGTGAACAGGTAACGGTGTGAGCAGCTCCTAGGTAAGGGAAAGTGACTCACATTGACTCAGCACACACACGGGCGGTCCTGTGCCTGGGGATTAACTGGCTCTGTTCTCTGAGCTCTGTCCCTTTGACAGACACACTGAGTGGGGCGCACATGGAAGGGTGCTCCATGGCTCACTGGGGACGAGGGGCAAAGGTGTAACAACCACAATCCATACTCAGTATTCTTACCACCTTCCAGTTCGACTAGTTTTAAGTAGCACAAACTAATTCACTAACATCTGATTAATCGGGTGTTCCAATTTTTTTTTCGGGTGTTTTATTTTTAATTTTATTTGAGGCTCAGATTTTCTTGTTAATGTTTTCACTGGTCAGTTATTTGGGGACGCACGGAAGAGCATACATACCCAGTGTCAGAGGAGATTTAACTTTAAATTCTCTTTGCACACCATCTTGCTCCCAAGTGACATAGAGGCTAATGAGGGCAGTGAGCCTTGGCAGCTGAGAGCTAAGAATGGTAGGTGACAGAAGGAAGCCCTGCTTGGCGGTCTGTTTGTGTGTTTCAGCACCATACCTAGAGATAGCGCTGTGCAAGGCCCCTGTCCTTGAGTTTTCTGTTTGCACATTTAATCAAGTGTCTGATTTTGCCAATTTGGTTTTTGTTAGGGAGCCATGGTGCCTTTGAGGCTTCTCTTCCTAGGACCACGGACTGTGTCTGGGGGCGTGGGGCACTGGACTCAGGTCTGGCTGTGGCCTGCTTCTCCCAGGCTGCTTTCAGCCAGCTGTGTGGACTGCGCCAAGCACCAGGAACCCCCCCGGAAGAAACTACTCTCCGAGAAAAAACTGGTGAGGCTTCTGACCTGGAAGGACACCTACCACATTCCCCCCTCAGAAGGCACAGGGCGTTGTTTTGAGTTCTTGGTATCCTGTTCATTCATTCTGAGTGTATGATGAAAGGGATACATGTAGCTTCCTGAACGTGCAGGAGTGGGACAAGGGCCTGTGTGTTCTGAGCCCCCAGCTCTTGTGAACCCTGTGAAGAACAGGGAGGGCGCCGGGAGCTCCAGAAGCTTCAACCGTTTTCCTTCCCTTCGGTTGGGACCGACACTGCACACTTCTTTATCACTTGCCTACGTGTCTGACTTGGGTGCTAGGTACATTCTTAAGAATATATGACTATTTCTTAATTTACAACATCTGGGGAGGGGAGGACTAGGCTTTAGGTTCATGGTTCTTTAAGCCTTACCTGATTGTTGTTCTATGTCTTAAAACCTTGTATCAAAAACGAATGATCTTTGATTACATTCAAGAAAATAAGTGTTTATGACCCTTCACTTTCTCCTGAATGGGAGTGGGGGCATCCAGGTAAGCATTAACAGGGCAGACATTGTCTCCCTGTGGACACCTCACTGTTCACCACAGCAGTGTTTGCCGGCCATGCAGCTCACTGTTCTGTGGGGGCCTTGTCTCCAGATGGTAAAAATCGAATCCAAGTGCCCCTCCCCCCCCCGAATGCTCACCAATTGTGCTTTTTTCCCATCAGGTTGGTGTTGATGATGTTGGCGTGTAGCAAAATTAGACATTGAGTTTTTGAAATAGTAATTTGTGGTTTTTCCATGTGGTGGTGCCAGAGAATCTTAAAATACTTGTGTATTAAAAAAAAAAATCTGCTTATGGAGTAATGGATAGAAATGCAAACACGCCGGGTCCTGGCAGAGGGGCCATCTGTGCCCACGCGTGGAGCAGGCGGGCGGGCTTGCTAGAGTCGCACCCCAGCCCCTGGAACCCAGGCGCCTCAGAGAGCTGACCTTCTTCTAGGATGAGCTCATGTTTTTTAAATGTGAACCTGGTTAGTCAGTCTTCATTCTGTAGCTGGAGTGTGCCTCCCTTGAGGGGCCCAGAGTGAAACTTCCTCTGAGAGCAGGAGTTCTGTGTGCATTGCTATTGTGAACACGGCCTTCAGTCAGTTCCCGAGTCAGGAGCCTCCTAGCCCCCCAAGAACTCTGTGTGTCTTTCCAGGAGCGAAGACCTGGCGTTTCAATAATGCATTTCTATTTGAAAAAAGATGGGAAGATGCTTTATTTAAGGAGCATTTCCTAAATAGCTCCTGATTTCTTTAGGTTGCCTTTCTTACCCAAGCATGTGTTTCTGCACTGACCGCTTGTTGCTTCCAGCTTGTTGACTGACATTTGCCTACAAACAGTAGTGACTTGTGGGAACTCTCTCTTACACTTAACATCGTAGGCGAGATTAGCAATTTAATATCATTAACTTCTCATTTTAAAACCTGTCATAGATATAAAAGGTACATTTCGCACGGCTGCTTGGTCCCTAAAAGGATTGCAGCTTGGGTAATGACCGGGCTCATTGTGCTCTCTGCAGAAGAGACATTTTGTGGACCATCGCCGAGTGCTCGTCTGCGGGGGCCGTGGTGGTGACGGGGTGAGCTGCTTCCACAGTGAGCCCCGGAAGGAGTTCGGAGGCCCGGACGGTGGCGATGGAGGCAACGGCGGCCACGTCGTCCTGAGAGGCACGTGCTGTGGGGGGAGGAGTGCTGTGTCTGTGTCTGCTCACCTTCGGGTGGGAACTTTCCCCTTCTCTTCCTCATGGGAATTGGAATTCAAAAATTGAGGATGGACATCATTTTTATTAAATAGCATGGATGTTCACATTTAAAAACTCCCCTAAACCAACTTCAGTGGTGGGTTTTGTTAAATTTCAGGAACACAAAGTTCGTTTACACTCAGGGACTCTAGTGTTGTAGGCTGGTGTGGTGTGCAAAGGGCAGAGTCTGTGTTGTTCTCCCTGTACACGCTGTGAGGCTGCTGGTTGTATTGAACACTTGGGGCCCGAGTCTGGGTAAACCGACAAAAGTAGTTAACAGTGACACTGTAAAGTAGATCTGTTGTTACGCTGATGATGGCATTGTGGGTAAGTTTTAAAGAAAATGAGAATTTTTGCTTTCTATAAAAAAAAAAAAAAATCACACTGTTTCTTGGGTCATTTGTACCGTGACTTCATACCACAGTTCCCTGTGCATTCCTGTGTCCTTAAACGGACAGTGCACAGACGGTTCTGCTTTTAACCCAAGGAAGGTGAAGGTGAAGGTCCCTGCTCTAACTCACAGCTGACCAGCAAGTCAAGTCGCTGTCCTCAGTGCTGTCTCGGTACCAGGGTTCCCACGGAGAGGCCGGTGGCAGGAAGAACTGCTTCGGGCGCAGCGGCGCCCCCCTCTACGTCCCGGTGAGCCTAAGGCTGCAGAGCCCGCCCCTGCCTGCTTCCCCGGGGGGGGGGGGGGGGGCTGGCTTGGCCACGCCACTGCCCTCCATGAAGCAAAGCCCTGGGGTGACACTTGGTGCTCGTTTTAGCCCATGTGCATGTCTGCCCCGTTCAAAAATCATGAAATGGTTGTATTAAAAGTGGGATCGCAGAGCCCACTATTACTCTGCCCTAACCCTCCCAGGGCATCTCTGGGAGAGTCTACTCCTCTTGGATTATCCTAGTGTTTCCTACAAGCTCCCATCCCCCCTACTGGTTGAGAAACACTGTTTGAAAAAGCCATTTACACAGTTTGCAGGGGGTGTCACAGCCTCATAAAGTCCCTCTGAAGACTAGGACCTTTCTCCTGGTGCTTCATAGCTCTGTGAAGGGGGTGCCTCGTGGTGCCCCCTTCCCTCTGCTACCTGCCCTGCTTCCAAACGTGGACACAAGCCCTGGGAATAATGCTCTGCTCCACATGTCGGCTCTTCTATAAGCGCCTTGTTATTTTCAGGTCCCCGTGGGCACATTAGTGAAAGAGGGAAAGGAAGTTGTGGCAGACCTGTCGTGCCCGGGTGATGAGTACATTGCTGCTCTGGGCGGGGCAGGAGGGAAAGGTAACCGCTTTTTCCTGGCCAATGATAACCGTGCACCCGTGACGTGCACCCCTGGACAGCCCGGTCAGGAACGCATCCTCTTCCTGGAGCTCAAGACGATGGCCCATGCTGGGATGGTGGGTATCATCTGGGGGTGTGGGGCGGGAGGTGGCATCTCTAGAGCAGAGCTAGAGAAAACCCAGCCAGAGTGCGGTGCCAGAGTGTGCATCCAACCTGGATGTCAGTGACAGCTTGGCACCACTGCTCCTCCCAGGGAGGCCCTGTGTGTGTACTCCCACACTCTCACAAGTCTCTGCTCCCCGACCTTGGCCAGGCACAGGTGCCCTAAGGTGACAAGGTGTGTTTACCTTTCCTCCAGGTTGGGTTCCCCAATGCTGGGAAGTCCTCCCTTCTCCGGGCCATTTCGAACGCGACACCTGCTGTGGCTTCCTATCCATTTACCACTTTGAAGCCCCATGTTGGGATTGTTCACTGTGAGGACCACCAGCAAATAGCAGGTAGAACTTCCATGGTTCTCTCTGAAGGTTGGCCTGAAATGGCATCAGAACACGAATTATGTAACTTGCAGAGCTTCCCACCCAAGATGGAGCGTTGTCTTTCCTCATTTAAACAGTTGTAGTTCTCTGTCAAAATTAGGTTCTGGACTCGCTTCCTACCCCACCCTCAGCCCTCTGTTGGCTGGGTTCAGGAACCCATGTGTCAGTGTCAAACCGGAGGAAGTCCCGCCTCCTCTGGTCTCCCTCTCCCAGTCTCCATCGTGGAGACGACATATGACTTGAAAAGCTTCCCTGTACCATTTTGAGAAAAGAAAACTTTTTCCCAGAAGATAATGTACCCATTAAAAATAGTAAGCCTGCTGCTGCTGCTGTTGTAATGCCTATGTGTGCAGAGTGCTCTGAATTTCCATCCGGAATCCAGTTCTTAAGTTGACAGGAAGCATTTTCCCCTTCCCTGAATCATTTCTAAAGCCAGAGGCTGGCCTGTGTTAAATACTCCTTATGAGGCCAGCCGGGCTGTCTCCCACCCCCACCAGCGCCTCTGCAGAGCTGAGAGCAGAAGGGCCTGGGCTAGCGGGAAGCCTGATGGCATCCCCCCCGCAAGGCGCTCATTGCAAGTCTTGGAGCTCAGCGGGCGGGGCCTACCTGCCCCCAGCCCTTCCACTCTGTCTCCCCTGCAGTGGCCGACATTCCGGGCATCATCCGGGGGGCACACCAGAACCGAGGCCTGGGGAGCACCTTCCTCAGGCACATCGAACGCTGCCGCTTCCTCCTGTTCGTGGTGGATCTTGCAGAGCCGGAGCCATGGACTCAGGTGGAGGATCTGAAGTTCGAGCTGGAGAAGTATGAAGCCGGCCTGTCTGAGCGGCCGCATGTGATCGTAGCGAATAAGATCGACCTCCCTCAGGCCCGAGCCACTCTGCCCAAGCTGCGGGCCCTCCTGGGCCCAAGCGTCATCGCCCTGTCGGCGGCAACTGGGGAGAACTTGGAGGCGCTGCTGCTGCGCCTGCAGGAGCTTCATGGCTCCCACGTGGCCGCTGAGCTGCGCTGGTAGCAAGGGTGACTGCTTCTGAATGTCAGTGGCTCTGGGTAAAGACCAGGAAGTTGCTCCTTTGCCTTTCGCTGTCCCTGGCACTCCCCCTCCAGCCAGCGGGCCAGGACCTCGGATGTGTGTGCCTCCTGATGGTCTACTCCCCGGGGCCTCCCGCAGCTGCCAGCATGCTGACTGGCTAAACTGGGCTCTCTGCCCTTCCTTAGCACCCCTGATGGGCAAGGAGCCTGCGGCCATCAGGGGTGGCTGAGCTGCTCAACTTCAGTGCCAAATCTGAATCCACACACAGGACTCTGAGCGGGAGGCGCAGACTCCAGATCCCTGACACTTGTCACCTCCAGTGCTGGCTGCTGTCCCAGAGGCCGGCCCTCCCCACAGAGCAGATGGGAGGGTGCGGGGACAGGGAGCCTTCACAGCCACAAGGCTCTTCTCAAATGCCCCTGTCTGAGCAACGCAGTGGGGCGACACCTCCCCCGTTGTTCCCAGACGTGGCTGCGCTCTGCAGGAGCCACTTGCTTCACGACTGAATGCACCCAATATCCGACCCGGGGCCACATAGTTTCTGACTCGAGCAGCAAGCGACTTATTAACTGAAGGTGCAGGTTTCTGCCTCCACTTAAAGTCTGAGGCTTCGGGCATGTCCCTGACTAGGGACGAAGTGGTTGGGGACCAGGGGTAACCAGGGGAAGGGGCCCTGGGCCCTCTGGGGATTGGCCCTCAGGTCCTTATGCTGGCTGCAGGTATGCTGGGGGCTGGACCTGCCTCAGACAAGATGTGTGTGCCCAGGCTTTCAGGAGCAATTCCGTTTTGATCTACCATCAAATCTGCAACTAGAACAAGAGTCCTTTGCCTGAAGCTTTATTTTAATGTCTTATAATTTCCGAGGTCCTTGTGTTCTGGAAACCAGAGCTGGATTTTGCAATCTCTTTGCTCTCTCTGGGGCTACCACAAAGGATTTCATAGAGCTGCGTTAATTATCATGGGCTTTCATCTCCAGCTGCCCTCTTCCACACACCATGCCGCCCCACACCCCCCACGCCCCACCCCGTGCACCGGCGCTGCACCCAGGGGCGACACTGGGGGCCTCCCTGTGTCTGTCTGTGCTCGCCTCTGCTCCCAGCAGACCCAGGACCTGACCCAGCAAAGATGCAGCTCAATATTTATGGAATAAAGAAAGGAATGGTGTCCAATGTTGTGTACATGGTGAGTTTCTTTTAGTAAAAGGCACATGTTTGGCAGGAAGACTTGCTGAGCAACAGAGGCCCCAGTGCTGCCTCCCCTCCCATCCCAGCCCCTCCAGGGCCTCTGCTTCCAGGCATGTCCCCAGGCACCACCCGGGCCTCCCCGCTGTTGAGCAACAGCCATTGCTTCGTGTATCTGTCTGGGGCACCACCTGTTGACACCGCCCCGTGGCTCAGGGACTCCCCTCGGTCACACCACTGCGCCAGCCGTCGGGGACTGGCAGAGCAGGCACTGTGATGGGTGGCCCACGAACCTGTGTCCACACACCTCTACCCTGGGTCTGCTTGCCTTGTTTTCTCTCCACCCCTGGATATTTGTTTCTGTCCCTACTTGCCCATTCCATCTTGCAGATGGTCCAGCTCCAATGCACGGTTCCTCCCCTGTGTCCTCCAGTCTCCCGTGACCACGTGGCCCATGCTGCCCCCCCCCAGCATCTCCCCCTTTCTTTACTCCCTTCTGTCAAGGTGCCTGTCACCTGGTTCTTCGAGGCCTTTCTGGAAAGAGGTCTGAAAACGAGGGCCTGAGCTGCAGGAGGTAGCATTTCCCACATTTGTCCATTTTTAGCCCTGAGGCCTGGCACCCCCATTTCCCGAGCTCCTGCATCCACTTGTTCCAGAGAACAAACCTCCAGACTCTCGCACAGCTCCTGAGGGTGCCTAGGGTGCATCACCAGCCTTGCCCTCAGCCCTGTCCCCACCACACCCTGAGAGCTTGGCCCTGCCCTGCTGGCCTTCCTTTGTCTTGGTAGAGGCTCAACCCCTCCTCGTGCCTCTCCTAGCACAGTGGTAGGGCTCCTGGTAGGAGCAGATGGACAGCCCTGCTGGCCGGTGTGGCCAAGGCCTGGGAAAATGGGCGTGCCGCCCACTCTTAGCTGGAAACCTGATGTGGAAAGCACGTGTAAATCTAGCAGCAAGCAGAAGGCCAGACAGCACGGTTGTGTGACCCAGCTCTGCTGACCAGGCTGCCTTGTGGGAGGTGAGGTCCATCCCCGCTGTCGACCTGGGCTGACCTGCAGAATGTGGGGTCTGGGCCCTGTCGACCCCACCAGCGCCCTGCATGTAGCCCAACCGCAGCTTGGCACAGGCACCACTGAGGCAAACACAAACCACCCACGGTGCCCATCCACAGGTCTGAGCCGCACGCTGGTTGCTTCATGCCAGAAGTGTAGAGTGGCTTGTGGGAGGGGGTGTGCGCTCGTGTGTCGTGAAGGTGCAGAATGAACCCTCTGTGGGCCTTCTCTATCCTGATGTCTTGAGACACTGATTACTTGGGAGGGAGGCTGGAGCCCCCAGTGCACCTAGTTCGGCCATCCTGGGACCACGGCCTTGGGCTCTGTAGCAGGTAGTCCAGATGTAGTGGGGCCTGGAGCAGAGCTGCTGCCCCACGCGGACACGAGCATCCTCTTTGGAGGCCCTGCACTGTCTCAGACACGGGCTGGGGGCACGTGGGCAGAGTCAGTGCCTCTGCTTTAAAGTAGAGTTTGATCAAATATGTGTCTTTCTACTCAGAGTGCCATGATGAAGGCCACACAATGGGGGCTTAAAATAACAGAACCTCATTTTGTCCCAGCTCTGGAGGCCTAGATTCAGATCCTCCTGTCTGCCCAGCTCCCGGGGTTCCCAGGCCAGGATCCTTCCAGTCTGCCTCCATAGTCCGGTGGCCCCTCCTCTGTGGGTCTCTGTGTCCCCCCATCTTACAAGGATGCAGTCATTGGACTTAAGGCCCATGTTAAGTCAGGAGGACCTCATTTTGAGATCTTTAATTCTGTCTGAGAAGACCGTGAGGTTCAGGTGTGTGTGAATCAGGGAGGGGCAGTGCCAGTTACACCAGTCGAATGGGGAGCACCCATTCTAATTCTGATGTTAGATATGTCTCCATAATGTGCCTGGGTCCCTCCCTCTCCCCCACACATCAGAGATCCTAAGGCCACGCTGAGAATGCTCCTGATGCCGGCTGTTGCAGTGCTGCTCCCTGAGAGCCCAGTGCCCTTCCCCAGATACCCTGTAAACGTTCTCCACGAACCCGTGGAGGCCTCGCCATCCAGCTGACCGAAGCCAGCCCTCCCACGTGGGGCCCACCATGGGTCTGAGCAGCGTGTCTCCACTTTTGTGGCTGCTCTCAAATGAACTCCACGGAGACCACGGGATCAGGCCTGCATCATCCCCTCTGTGTACCCGGGACTGTCACCAAGCCTGGCAAGCCTAATAAATGCTTGTTGAAAGCAGACACATACATGTTTGAAAGAACACAGAACGGGTCAGTCCGCAGCCCACACATACCTTGTAATCCCACAGCCCACGGGCCCCCAGACTCACAGGACACAGGGCTACCTCGGGGCAGCGGGGGCCACAGATGACATGCTCGGCTAGTGTCTGGCTTCCACTCATTTGGTTCCTTAGAAAGTCTGCAGAAAATTGATGGGTACCGATATTTCCCCCAGGGCCAAGAAGTCGCTGACTCCTGCCTTGGCCTTGACCGTGGTCAGTTACTGTCCCCTGGGGGTACATGCAGTAACGCCCCTGCTGGAGGTGCAGGGGAAGGGGTTGTAGTACCCCACCACCAGCCCGGGTTCCCTCATCTGTGCAGGGGGGATAGTAAGGCCCAGGGCAGCTAGGTCACCACTGGCTTCACCTGGGGGTCTTAAGCTTGTTCACTTCAGCCCCACCCAGAGGACTCCAGGGAGCACATTCAGGGGTCCAGGCCACCAGCCCACACCCCTCCAGACACCCCCCCCCCACCCAACCACCTCGTCCTTTCCACGGAGCCAAGTGGCCCCTTAGAGCCGAGCCCTCCCCTGCATCCCCTCCTCCACTGTGTTCCAAGAGAAGGACAGGGAGGGTTGCCAAATGGGATTTGAATTTCAGATCCACAACAAAGAACTCTGTGCACTACCACTAAAGTCTTGTTGGCTGTGAATCTGAAATCCAGGTAACAGGGCTCCTGCTTTGTATCTGCCTGCCCCAAGGGGGAGGGGGACCTGGAGGGGGGCTGGAGGGCTGGGCCAGGGCTGCAGGGAAGCAGGGGCACCCTTGCAGTCTCCCTCACCGCCTGACCAAGGGCACTGCCTTCTTCCAACCCCCTGGCAGGCGGGAGGTTGGCTTCACGCCTGAAGCCAGAGCCAGAGGCCGACCCCCCAAATCATGCCCCCCACCCACTCCTGGCCTCCACACTGCCCACGCTGGCAGAGACCTGCCAAGCTCACACTGCTGTCTCGCTGTGGGGGATGGAAGGCTCCCTCCCGTACCCTGTGCCTGGCACATCCTTCAGAGTGTCCCCTTGCAACTCCAGGAACAGGCCCTCAGCTGACAAAGGACAGGGGAGGCCCCCAGGTAGGTAAGGTAGCCAGAAAATTTCCCCAATAGGCCATACCTCACCCCAGAAGCACATGTTCTAAGTTACTTCCTCACCCCACCTGTCGGGACAGCCCCAGCCGGCCACTCCCAATCAGCTGCCCCCTGGTGATCTTGAGGTGGCCCAGCAGCAGCTACCCCCTACTAGAGACAGGGGACACCTTCCCAAGTGACTCTGAGGAGCCACCCTGGGCCTGCCCCAGTGCCAGCCAACCCACGGGGACCACTGAAGAAACGGGTCCAGAGGTGACGGGGGCATCTCAAAGGGCCCAGTTCTGATCCCAGCAAATATCTATGTGATCCCAATAGGTGCCCATAGCCTGGTGGGCCCCACAGAACTACCGCCCCGCTGGTGGTGGGAGAGAGGCTTCATCCAAGGGCTCTGACCTCCCAGCTGGGTAGATCTGGAATTCTTGGTGAATTCAGTCTGGTTCAAGGCCCAGCAGGTAGCAGGAGCTCAGGAGAGTTCACTGACACTATCCCTTTAGCCACTCATTGTATGGTCCTCTCTGAAATACCTGCATTAGGATTTAACTCATTTGTACTTAATTAAAGATTGCCCTCTGTTAAAATGTAAATCTCCACTTTTTCCTGTAAGAGTCAGTCCATCACACTTTAGTATGAATTAATGGATTGGTGGAACTGGGACAGAGCAGGACAGAGCAGAGGTCAGCTGACAAAGAAAGCGGATGGGCCCGGGGGTACCAGTGCGGGGCCGGTGAGGAAACAACTGGTCCACCTGCCCACCCTCCTGGGTTCCCAGGAATATGTGGTTCTGCCAAGCTGGGGAATGAGCCCAGGCTGTGGCCTAGGATGGAGGGCAGAAGGCAGCCGCTTCTGTATCCACTGAGCTGGTCCAGCTCCTACACCTCAGCTAGGAAACTGCTGGACTCTCCAAAGATCATCATCATTTAAAGAGGAAGCATTTAAAGATCACGAAATTTGTCATGTTCGAATTTGGAAACTGGTGTGACTTTGGAGTGTCACAGATGCGTTCTCAGCCCAGTGCCATTCGCCACCTCCTCTCCTCCACCCAAAGCGTCTTCTCCCTTCTCCCTTCTCTTTTTCTTTTGAAGGACACAGCCATGCCCCCTCACCCATGGTCTCAGTGATGGGGGTCCCACGAAGGCACAGTCAGAAGGTCAGGTGCACCCTCACACTGCGTTCCCCACCCTGTCACGCAGGTCACTTCATCTCATCGTCGCAGGAGGGTGAGCAAAGGACAGGAAGGCGTGTTCGGAGCCAGGGGCCACATTCACACAACTTTGTCACATCATGACAGCTGTCCTGCGCCGTCAGTGGTCACTGACACTTCCTCGCTGTGCCCAGTTCGGCACCGGCACTTGACCATGATGTGTGCGTATGGAGGGGAGCACCCAGTGTGTGCAGGAGGTGGCTCTGCCCTCAGCTTCGGGGGGACCATGAAGTCTGGGGGGATCCCCCACAGATAAGGGGTTCTCCTGCATGTTTGTGCCCCTCTGAGAAATTCCTATCAGACAGATTTCACAGTGAGCTGCCTGCTTCCTGGGGGCAGGATGTTGAGTGCCGACCAGGGTGTCCTGGTGAGTAGATCTAAGGTCAAGCTGAGGCCAGGTCAGGTCCCTGCATGGCACCTTATGGACAGGAAGGATGTCACAGGCAGGTAGCCTCAGCCTCCTGACTTTTCTACCCTCAGAGCCCTATATGTTGAAAGATAGTTTCCTACCCATAACCATTACAAACAACTAATTATTATGTTACTATGTAATTAACTCACCTCCCCACTTTTTATTAATCAGCGACACTGGCCTCTCACGGCAGGAATGATCTGTTGCCCCTGAGACAGAAGGATGCCGGTCTGGGCCAAGTATTGCTAGACAAGACATTTTCCATCACACTGCAAAACCCCGTCCTGTGGCAGTTATAGGAAGGAAAGGGTGTTTGCTGACTCAGGAAACAGAAAGGTCCAGGAATTGGCTTTAGGCACGGCTGGATCCAGGCTCTCAGACAAGGGCACCAGGAAGCAGTCTCTTCCCAGCTTTTGATGAGGCTTCCCTCTGCCTTGGCCTCACCAGCTGTGCTCCCTCCAGGGGGCAGCCTCAGAGGGGACAGCCTTGGAGGCCACCAGGCCAGCCATGCCTGGGACAGGAAGGAGAGAGGCTTGGTGTTCCCATGGGATACCTGGCCTCGGTCCCAGCCTCCACACAGACCTGTTGGGCAGGCTGGGGCCGTCCCCTTCCCCAGGCTTCAGTTTTCCCTGCAAACACACTTCCTGCCTGACCTGGGCACTTGGGCATTGGGACTTGTCTCCTGTCCCTTCTGTTCCCTACTTACTGGCTCAGCAGGGGTGACGTTCCCAGCTCCTCATGCACACACAGTAGAGAATAGACAGACGATGACCAACAGAGCAGAGGTCCGGTCCCAGGGCTCCCAGGGCCCCTCCCAGACAGCACTGTCCCCATGGTGCCCAGGGCAGAACCTAGGGGAATGGAGGGATGGAGTTCTAACCCCTACTGCTTGCTGGTTTGAGGGTAAGTCTCCCAGCCTCTGTAGGCCCAGTTCCTGCATCTGCCGAGTGGAGAATGTGAGCACCCCTCGTGGGCTAGCTGTGAGGACAGAGGGTGCCGCAGCAAATGTTGGTGGAAAGGTTCTTTGCACCCACGAGCCCAGCCACAAGCATAATCATGGGATGGGGGTGGAGGGGGACAGACAGCCACGTGGCTGCCCCATAGCACGTGAGAGGCCCCAGCCAGCCCTTGTCGTGGCCCTGGGCCCTCAAAGTAAATACTGGGTAATGTGGCCTTTTGTAGAAAGATGGGGGGTGCCTGCATGGTGCCCTGAAAACATAAGAGTTTTCATCCCAGCCTGGGGGGGACCCTCACCCAGCACATGCCCAGAACCAGGGGCACTGCTCCTCCTGAGGGCTCTTCCTTGGGTCCCCAGGCCTGGCCCCCCCGCCTAGTGGAGCACCCCACCGCTGCGGTCAACAAATGTTTGCGAAATGAACAAGTGAAATGTCATCTCCTCACACAGGCTCCCCCTCTACCCACCTAATGAGCCAGGCCACCCCTCCTCACCACCTTCTGCCCCACTGATGTCCCTGTGGGAATGAATGGCCCTGCTTATTGGCTGGTTGATCGGCCTCCCAGCAGCCTGGCTCCCCTCCCAGTGCCTGGCACACAGTAGGTGCTCAATAAACAACAGCTGCTGGCGTGGGCGGACCCCTGCAGAAGCTGCTGCTTTTGCCCTGGGCCCACCGGCTTTGTCTCTCCCTGCAGCATGTCCATTCCATGGAGAAAGGCCCCCTGGGTGTTTGTTTGCTGCAGGACTCAGGCCCAATAGACTCGGTATCTTTCTTCTCTCCTCCTCCATCCTCATGCAGGAGCTCGGGGAGCGGCAGTTTCCAGAGATTGAAGACAAAATTGCTTGAAAGCCTGAGCTTTTATCCTCCAATTTGTAGCCATTTAGCAGGGCTGGGCGGAGGGGCAGCCCGGGCTCTGGTTGTGCGGCTGGCACAGAGGCGCACCCACTGCCGCAGAGAACGGCTCCTTTGTCCTTCCTCAGACAACTCTGGGCCGCAGGGATGGACACTCGCCGGGGGGCCAGGCCAGGTCCTGCACAGCCAGCAGGATGGCCACTGGCTTAGCTGCTGGCAGGCCACAGGGCATGCCTGAGCTCTGCGTCCCACGGGCGGTGGCGCCCACGGTCTCTGCCACCACTTCTCCTGCTGCCCCAGCTCCAGCCTCTGCCCATGACGGCACCCAGCCCCCAGGCTCACCCCTCCCTATGGCCACTAAGAAGGAGGACAAGAAGAGCATCCTGCCTCTGCCAGAGGGGTCCCTTGTGGTGGAAGGAGAGAGGGTGCAGAGAAAGGGATGCCAGCTTAGGATTCTGGAGGAAGTTTTCTGGGGCATTTGGGAAATGAAGGTACAGACACAGCTGTGGGGTAGAGAAAGGCTTTTAAATGTTGCTGTGAACAGCTTCGCTCTGCAGTAGTGAGAAGCAGTTTGCTGACCTGTGTCTGGAGGGCGAGGAGGGTGGCAGCTTGCTGTCAGAGCATCACAGAACAGGCTCTGTCTGAAGCCTTGCAGAAGCAGGGCCAACATGGTGGGGAGAGAACGTGAAGTCAGGGAGGGAGGGCTCTAGTGGCTGGAAAGGAAGGAAGACTTCCTGGAGGAGGTGGCTTCTGACCCACCCAGGCTGGTATCTCTCCTAAGCTGCACTAGTCTTGTCCCCTCAGCAAGTGGACTCTGAGCACCTGGGGTGGGAGCAGTGTCTGCCCCTCCACGGAGGCTGCAAGGACGGCCTGTTCATTGGACCCATGCTCACCTGGCACCCTCAGCTCCTTCTCCCCGTCCCCACCTGTTGCCCTCAGTCCCACCTCCAGGCCTTTGCCTAGGATCCTGCCTCTATCCAAGGTGCCTCCCCTCCTTGGGCCCATCCCTTCCCCTCCACCCCTTGAGCTCAGCTCCAGTCCCCACACCTCCTGGAAGCTCCCTAGTGGAAGATCACGGCCAAGACAGATGAGAACCCTGGTCCTGGGGGCTGGGCAGGCTGCAGCAGGCCAGCAGAGGAGGCATACGGGCCATAGTCTCAAGGCTGGAGTGAGCCCTCCTGGTACTACGCTGCCCTCCTTCAGGTGTGCATAGATGGAGGCACCGCTGGGGCACATGTCCCCGATCAGGATCAAACCTAGTACAGGCCAGGCCAGTCTTTGCTCCCCACCTGCTCCTCATGCCCTCCTGGGTGGCCTCGTATCTCCCTGGGGTCCGGCTGAAGTACAGGAGCTCAGCCCACGCACACCCCTGCCCACCAAGAAGTCCTCAGGAATCAGCACCAATAAAAAAATACGCTTTACTGTGGACCTCAAAGTCTGCAAGGTAGCACAGTGGGCACATGGGGAGGAGAGCATGCACAGCGCTGACAGCGTGCACAGGACATGGCGAAGGGCCCCTCCCCTGGGCATCCCCCGGACCCTGGTCTCCTCAGGCTGCCCCTGTAAGCCTCAGGTCCCTCGGGCATGGCCAATTCCCCTCCCAGCCATCAGCCCCAGGAAGCTACTGCAGTACACGGAGCAGGAGGGGCAGCCTTCTGGACAAGCAGGTGTCCGGCACTCTGGCCGCTCTCAGAGCTGCCAGTCAGGGCCCAGCACCCCGAGCCCGGGGGTGGGGTGGGCAGAAGCAGCTGGCGCAGCTCAGCCGGAAGCAGCAGCGCGAGGAAGGAGGGCGTGGGAGCCCACACCTGCCAATCCAGCCCTGAGCTCCTCAGCAATTTTGTCTCTCTTGATTAAACAGCCAAGGAACATGGAGTTCACGGACGTGTTTTCTTCTTCGTTTTCCTGAAACACCCAGAATGGAAGAGCAGAGAACGGCCACGAGGTTCCTGAGGGGCACTTGGCACTTTGGGGGCAGAGGGAGTTGGAGGGAAGAGGGATGAAGGAGCTGGTGCCTGGGCTTAAGCAGAGGGGACAGACGGGCAGCAGAGCCGATGGCCCAGGCTTGTTGAGGGGGGGAGGGGTAGTGTGCGGGCACGTGCATGTGCGGGGCAAACTGCTGCATCACGGGGGGCGGAGCACACACCAATCACTTGCTTTGGGAAGAACACCAAGCAGTAATTGTGCAAAGGGTGGACACCACTGGCCACCAGATCGTCTGTGGAGGGTGGACCCCAGGGCTGGGACAGCCCCTCCCGGGTAGAGCTAGGGTTTGGGTGGTAGGGTGGGTGTCCACACTCGTTTCAGGCAGTGAGGGCCTCTCGGGCCAGCCCACTGAGCTGCCTCCACCTCGGGCAGGTGCTCTAAGATATGTTGCCGTGATATGTAAGGTGCGCCAAAGACAAGGCGCGGCTCCCACCTAGGGGTGGTGGTCAGGGCAGCCAGGTGGGAGACGGCGGGGCTGGCTTCCAGGGGAAAGCAGAGACTCGAGGGGGAGTGGCAGTGGGAGGGCCCTGCCCCGGCCTCCCAGGTGCCCATGAAGGCCGCTCACTTCCAGCAGCGCTCCAGGGAGCTGTGGGGCTGGACCTTGAGCTTCTGGGGGCAGAGCAGCTTGGTGAAGGCTCGTCGGAAACTGTAGTGGCACAGCGGGTAGAGGACGGGGTTGACGGCCGAGTTGGCCCACAGCAGCCAGAAGGAGGTCTCGTACCAGTAGTCAGGGACGCAATGGCCATGGCAGGCGGCCCGGATAATCATCAGGAGTGTGTATGGGGCCCAGCAGAGCCCAAAGATGCTCACGATGACGGCCAGCGACTTGGCCACCTTCTTGTCCCGCGACAGCCGGAAGCGCTGGGTGATGCTCTGGGATACCATCTTCATGCGCTTCTCCAGCGATGCGGAGGACGCTGAGGGCTTGGAGCCTCGCTTGAGTGAGCGCGGCCGCTCTGCGCCCCGGGAGGAGCTGCCGGAGCTGGAGGTGGGCGAGGCCGCAGCACCCCCACCGCTGCCGCCCCCGAGGGCCACCTCCCCGGCCTCAGTGCCAGGGGCTGCCTCGCCGACCCCAACCCCGTACCTGTTCAGTGGCACAGCCTCCCCTCGCCCCTTGTGCCAGCAGCCCCAGCAGCCAGGCACGGCCGGTGGAGGGGAGGACTGGGCCTCGGGCGCAGGCTCGGGGTCCCGTGCCCCATCCAGCCGGACACGGGTGCGCCTCTGGATGTTCAGGTAGATGCTCAGGTTGAAGAAAGTGACACTGAGGAAGGGCGTGAAGAACTCGAGCGTGGAGGCCGTGATGAGGAAGTACCAGTTGTAGAAGAACTCGGCATAGCAGTGGCCCTCTGGGATGGAGCTGCCACCGGACACGTACTCCCAGCTCAGGATGGCCGGCCCGTACAGCAGGAAGGCCAGCACCCACACCAGCACCATCTTCTGCACTGCCCGTCGCGTGTCGCCCTGCTGGGCCCGGTAGGACACCTGCCGTGGGGGGTGCTGGGTCAGGGGGGAAGGTGCTGGGTCACTGAGCCCAGGCAGCAGCCACGGCGGGGCTGGGAGCAACCCCCCTCTGTCCACCAGCAGCCTCCGGGCCTCTGCGCATGGCCTCCCGCCCCTCCCGGCTCGGATCCTGGGCTGGCAGGCGCCCTGGCATGCTCGGAGAGCCGCTGTCAAATCAATCGCAAACACTACCTCTGTGCCAGGCTGCCTGCCTGCTACCCCCTCCAGCAGTGAGCATCCTGAGGCTATCTTGCCATTGTCCCTCGTCCACTGAGCGCCCACTGGGCGCCAGGCTCTGGGCTCAGCACCTTTTGGATGTCTCAGCATCTCCATTACCGCCTTCACTTTCCTGGTGGCTCAGGGAGGGAGGCAGAGATGGCCGGTGAATTGGCTCAGGGGACAGAGCTGGGGCTTGACCCTGAACCCATGCTGTGCCCTCTGTCCCATGGCCTCTCTAGACTAGGACACATGAGGCCCCCAGCAGAGGGCGCTCAGAGCGACTGGTAGAGAGACCAAGGAGATGAGAGGGCAAAGGAGAGACCAGTGCTCCAGCAGCTGCCTCTGTGCCTGCAGGGTGGTGACGCAGGACAGCCAGGCGGTCCAGGGGCCCTAACCCAGGGTGGTCACTCACACCAAGGGAAGCTTGTGGAGACAGAAGCTGATGCCTGACTTCCTGGGGTATACTCATGCACACACACACACACACACACACACACACACACAACACATACACGTTGGGGGAGGGGTATCACCTGGAGGCCTCTGGCCCAGATCCTCCCTCAGCTCTCAGAACTTTGGACCTGCTCCAGGGTTGAGGCTGAACTGTCCCTCTTCCTTCAGGAACACCTGACACCAGGTCCAGATAGTGCCTCCTGCCAGTCCCAGGACCCGTCCTACTGGCAGCAACTGGCTACTGAGTGGGCAAGCTGACCGCAAAGTACCCCATGTGTTGGCTGTGAGGCCAGTGGGGGCCAGGCTCACCTGCTAATGCCCACTGCTTGGAATGGCCATTCTCTGCGGCGGCCACCTCCTAACCACCCCTCCTCCCAGGACTGAACATGGGCAGCGCATCCCAGACTCACAGCGCGGGTTACGGACAGGAAGCGGTCGTAGCTGATGAGCACGATGTTGAAGACAGAGGAGGTGCAGAGAAGATAGTCCACCACCAGCCACAGTTTGCAGAGACCCCGGCTAAAGGGCCAGCGGCCAGTCAGCACATAGGGCACATAGAGTGGGATACAGAAAGCCCCTGTGGGAGAGGAAGGCCAGGTTGGGCCATGGCTCGACAGATGCCCAGGGTGAGCCCCACCACAGTAGAGAGACAGGCAGGATTTAGGGGTTGCACAGCGGCCACTTTCCTGGGACCAGTAAGCCTTACCTTACCCTCGTTTCCTCCCTGTCTCTCAGACACAACTTCTAACCTGCCCCTGACCTTCAACCCCTGCCTATCCTCCAGTCTCATCCGCATCCCTTGGACCTCGGGGCAGGAGGGAAGATCCCAGGGTGGGGACCTATGCGCACCATGAGACCCTGAGCCTTGATTTAGTACTTCCAGACTTCTCATCAGTCCTCTCAAGCCCTAAAGGGAGGAGGGAGATTTTCCTCCCTTTCCTTCCACCTACTAGACCCCAGCCCTACCCCCGGGCTTTGGACAGCCCTTCCTCATCAGGTCAGAAAATGAGAAAGCCTTTCTCCTGGCTCAAAGGGCATCTGGCTGCCGCTGCGCCAGCCGCTCCCACTGCCACCAATGTCTGGCAGACGCACCTAGCAGCCCCAACAGGTGTCTGGCGCTCCGGCCCCCTCCGCGCGCCCCGCCCCCAAGCCGGCAGCAGCGCACGGACACGTGAGAGCGCGCTCCTCCGAGCATCTCCCCC
>PITA01002401.1:130317-162587 GCA_004023965.1 Spilogale gracilis | reverse complement strand
CAAATAGATAAATAAAATCTTTGAAAAAAAAAAAAAAGAATATAACCAATAAACCTACTGTCAAAGCATCATTAACAATTCAGTCACAAGAATTGTGGCTCAGGGTCTCTACAGGGAAGCGCACTAAAAAAAAGAAAGATCGGGCGCCTGGGTGGCTCAGTGGGTTAAAGCCTCTGCTTTTGGCTCAGGTCATGATCTCAGGGTCCTGGGATCAGGCCCGCATCGGGCTCTCTGCTCAGCAGGGAGCCTGCTTCCTCCTCTCTCTCTCTGCCTACTTGTGATCTGTCAAATAAATAAAATCTTAAAAAAAAAAAAAAAAAAAAAGACGTATTTACGTAAAAATTCATGGATGCATATACACATGGAGGATATGTACTCAAATCCTTAATTCACCCTGAGTATTCTAAATAGTCTGAAGATGCATCAAAATACAAAATACAAGATGGGTTGATGGATGAATAATGATATAGTTAGATATATGATAAATCAGGTAAAAAAATATTAATTACAGAATCCTGGTATTGGGTATCACTTGTGATGCCTAACTCAGACTTCCCACAGATCGGCCTTTGTATTTTTGAAAGGCTCTAGTAATCCTGTTGCAGTCTTAGTCAGGAACAAACGCCCCTGATAAACTAAAATTTCATCTTTGAATCAAACTAAACATTAGCATGATTATTTTTAGATTTATATACACAGGTGGGTTCTCAACTATATTTTTATTTTAAGGAGTTGAAAAGAGCCCAAGGTAGTTAAGCATAACCTATAATACTACCCCAATTTTTAAAGAAATTTATATTGCCAGAAACTAAGTATGAATTTCATTTAAATACTGTAACAGCAAAAGGGCATTTATTCTTTTTTTTTTTTTTTAAAGATTTTATTTATTTGACAGAGAGAAACACAGCAAGAGAGGGAACACAAGCAGGGGGAGTGAGAGAGGGAGAAGCAGGCTTCCCACCGAGCAGGGAGCCCGATGTGGGACTCAATCCCGGGTCTCCAGGATCATGACCTGAGCCAAAGGCAGTCGCTTAACCAACTGAGCCACCCAGGCACCCCAGGGCATTTATTCTTATGAGCATCACTGCTTTACCTTTCAGAAAAATAATACATTTTTATTGCCAACAGCGCATATTCAATAGATAAAATAATGTAATGGGCAAAAGGTCTCAACTTTTCGAAGATTTATTTTATAAAGAGAGAGACAGATCACACATGGGGGGGAGGGGCAGCGGGAGAGGGAGAGGAGTCTTAAGCAGAACTGAGCATGGAGGCCACCTTGGGGGTCATCCCACAATCCTGAGATCATGATCTGAGCTGAAATCAAGAGTTAGATGCTCGGGGGCGCCTGGGTGGCTCAGTTGGTTGGGCGACTGCCTTCAGCTCAGGTCATGATCATGGAGACCTGGGATCGAGCCCCACATCGGGCTCCCTGCTCGGCGGGAAGCCTGCTTCTCCCTCTCTCACTCCCCCGCTTGTGTTCTTCTCTGTCAAATGGATAAATAAAATCTTAAAAAAAAAAAAAAAAATAGAGATGCTCAATTGACTGAGCCACCCAGGTGCCCCTGGAATTACAACGTATGTTAAAAGCCTTGTTAAAATTGAGACCTTTCGGGGCATGTGGGTGGCTTAGTTGGTCAAGCATCCGACTCGGTTTTAGCTTAGGTTATGATCTCAGGGTTGTGGGATTGTGGGATTGAGCCCCAGACGCCATGCTCAGGGCCAAGTCCCTTAGAAATCTCTCTCTCTCCCTCTGCCCCCCTCGCACATGCTGTCTCTAAATAACTAAATAGGGATGCCCAGGTGGTTCAGTCGCTAAGCGTCTGCCTTTGGCTCAGGTCATGATCCTAGAGTCCTGGGATAGAGCTCCACATTAGGCTCCCTGCTCAGCACGGAGCCTACTTTTCCCTCTCTCACTCCCCCTGCTTGTGTTCCCTCTCTAGCTGTGTTTCTGTCAAATAAATAAAATCTTTAAATACATAAAAATAAAATGACTAAATACAATCTTTAAAAAAAAAAAAAAGGTTGTAATTCCAATGCTTCATATCAAGCTGTTCAAACAAGATTCCTCTAACACATCAGTATTTCAATTAAGGCACGTTTCCTTGAGAAGATCTTCTATTTCTTACAACTGTCTGCTAAATTCAGAAATAGCTATCTCTTAAGATACTTTTAAACAAGTTATGATTCCAATGCCTAGCATTCATATTGCCAAAGCAAATACTGATCTTTTCAGGAAGAAGTTTTGAAAAGACTGTAAGAATTCTCAAAGTAGGGGCGCCTGGGTGGCTCAGTCCTTAAACGGCTGCCTTTGACTCAGGTCATGTTCCCGGAATTCTGGGATTGAGCCCCGCATCAGGCTCCCTGCTTGGCAGGAAGCCTGCTTCTCCCTCTCTCACTCCCCCTGCTTGTGTTCCCTCTCTAGCTGTGTTTCTCTCTGTCAAATAAATTTTAAAAATCTTTTAATAAAGAAAAAAAAACAAAGAATTCTCAAAGTATAACAGCCTGACTAGTTGTCTTCTAAATACTACTGAGTATTTTAACTCATGAACAAGTCTTGAAATATACCCTAATATACAACATTTTTAGTTTAAAGAAAGATAGGAGAAAAAACTGGTTTCTCTGTGGATAATTCAGAAACAAAAGTTGGAAAATATAAGATCCATCTACTCACATCATCGATGTCTTCATCATCATCTCCAATGTCATCAAACTGAATTTCATCATCGTCTCCAGGACCAAATGTATCAGTTTCATTGATTTTAGCTACAGAAACAATAACAAATACACTCATATAACCAGAATGATATTAGAATGAAGAAGTGTCCACTCAAAAAGGAGGTCTGATATCAAATGTTGAAGAAAGACTTTGAGTCAGTCATACCAATTCAAGTGTAGTTGACATATATAATTTCAAGCACACGCCATAGTTGATTTGACAATTATATACACTACAGTATGTTCATGAGAGTAAGCATAGTTACCATCTGTCACCAAAGTTATTACAGTATTATAATCCCCATACTGTACTTTTCATCCCCATGAGTTATTTTAGAACTGATAGTTTGTACCTCTTAATTCCCTTCACCTACTTCACCTACCTCCCAACCTCAGAGCAACCACTGGTTATCTTCGCCACACTTAGGAGTCTATTTCTCTCATTTGTTCATTTTTTTGTTTTTTTAGATTCCACAAGTCTAAGTGAAATCATCTGTCTCTCTGATGTATTTCACCTGACATAATACTCTCTAGGTTCATTCACGTTACTACAAATAGCAAGATTTCATTTACTTTTATGTCTGAGTAATACTCCAGTGTATGTGTAGAGCAATCACATTTTTTTTTCTCCATAACCCAGCAACCCTATTCACCTCACCCCCCCAGCAACCCTCAGCTTGTTTCCTGAGATTAAGAGTCTCATGGTTCTTTATCCATTTATCTGTCAGTGGACACTTCGGTTGCTACCGTTATCTTGGCCATTATAAATAATGTTGCAATAAACATAGGGTTACATACACTTTTTCAAATAAGTGCTTCTGTGTTCCTTGGGTATATACCCAGTAGTGGGATTATGGACTGAATGGTATTTTTAATGTTTAACTTTTTTGAGGAACCTCCATACTGTTTTCCACAGTGGCTATACCAGTTTGCATTCCTACCAACAGTGCACAAGGGTTCCTTTTTCTCCCCATCTTCACCAACACTTGTTATTCCTTGTCTTCTTGATACTAGGTATTCTGATTGGTATGAGGGGATATCTCACTGTGGTTGTGATTTGCATTTCCGTGATGATTAGTAGTGCTAAGCATCTTTTCACAGGCCTATTGGCTATTTCTGTATCTCTTGTGTAAAGTGTCTATTTGGTCTATTTTTAATTGGATTATTTGGGAGAATTTTAAGGCATTCAGTTGTAGGAGTTTTTTTTCTTGTAATATTTTATTTGGACACCTCGGTGGCTTAGTCAGTGATCTCTGAGATCTCTTTCTTTTGCTCTCAAATTAATTAAAAAAAAAAAAAAGAAGTAAAGATTTTATTATTTGAGAGAGAGATAGAAATGTGTGTGCATGTGCACGAGCAGGGAGCCTGATAAGGGGCTCCATTCCAGGACCCTGGGATTATAACCAGAGCTGAAGGCAGACGCTTATCAACTGAGCCACCCAGGCACCCCAAGTTGTAGGAGGGTTTTTTTCTTTCTTTTTGTTTTAACATATTTTGGGTATTAACCATTTATTAGATATGTCATTTGCAAGTATCTTCTCCCATTCAACAGCCCATAGGCTGCCACTTTGTTTTGTTGGGTTTCCTGCACGGTGCAAAAGCTTTAGGGGTTAACATAGTCCCAACTATTTATTTCACAAAGATATCTTTAGTAAGGCAGGCTCCAGTTACACAAACTCTGAGACCTTTACAACTTCTAGCTATGCCTAAAACAAATCGTTAGAGCACATGCTAACAACTTGCCAATCACCAGACTATCAATCAGAAACTTTAGTCAAATCATGATGACCCCTAAGCAATGAAAATGAACTGGGAGTTGCTGGTCTTATTCCCCGATATACTTGCATTTCCTAGATTGAAAATGTCAAGTAAATAATTTCAGCAGGATTTTCATGCTTAAGTAAAATTGTTTTCATCATAGTATGTGAGAGCCCAAACAAACAGAAAACACTACAAAACGAAAACACCAAATGAAAAAGGTAGGCTTATAAAACAGTAGGTGAAGTACATTTCCCCTTTGGTGAGATTATGAAGGACTTATTTTTGTTTTATGTAAGTTTTCCACATATGAATGCATAACTTTTGAGGTGCCTGGGTGGCTCAGTCAATTAAGTGTCTGCCTTTGGCTCACATTGTGATCCCAGCATCCTGGGATGGATGCCCATATCAGGCTCTCTGCTCAGCAGGGAGTCTGCTTCTCCCTCTCTGAAATAAACAAAATCTTAAAAAAAAAAAAGGGAATACGTAACTTTTGTATTGGTAACAAGAGAACCAACGTTGGTTTTAAAAAATACTACAGGATCCTATGATATAGGGTAAGAACTGAAAACTGTCTTTATAAAAATCAACAGCAGTACCTAACTACTATGCTTGCTTCACATTTAAAGTAGATAAACAATGACAATCTCTTAAGAAAGTTATTGTGAAATAAATACTGTAACAAATATATTCCTTTGATTGGTATTATGCAGAAGTTCAAAGAAAGTGTAACTCCACACCAGAAAGTGTATTAAGGAAAGAATCCCAGTTACTTTTTTCTTAAGGTATCCAGTATTATGAAGCAGACACACTTAAAATGAACCATGTAAGCACAAAAGTAAATAAGAAAATTCTAAAAAAATTCCTTCACCTAAATAACACCAAGTACTAACAACATATGACAGGTTAATAAAATAACTCAGACATTACCATGCTCTGGAAGCTCGCCATATGCCTTCAGACTTCGAGCTTCATCTGCATTGTATTTTAAAATTACATCGGCTTTATTATCCTGACAAAGACAAGTAACTTTTAGAACAGATTATGCCAAAATATTATCCATTATTTCCCAAATTTCTCAAACTGGATAAAAAACTAAATCTCACTGTGGTTACAATCTTTTTTTTTTTTTTCACATTTTAAAGTTTTCTCCTACCCAGTGCACTTGTCATGAGTACTGGGTGACATATGGAAATGCTGAATGATGATACTGTTATTTATACTGCTATTAAAATTTTTTAAATGTAACTAATAGGGGCACATCGGTGGCTCGGTCGGTGCAGCATCTGACTTTGGCTTGGGTCATGATCTCAGGGACCTGGGATGGGGCAGGCCCCTGCATCTGGCTTCCTGCTCAGGGAGTCTGCTTATTCCTCTCCCTCCCCTTTCTGCCTCTCACCCTGCTTGTCCTCTCGCTCTCTCAAATAAAATCTAAAAAAAAAAAAAAAAAAATATATATATATATACACATCAGAACAAAACTTTAAAAAAATAAGGTTTTCTCCTACCTTCTAAAAAATATTCTCAGGATTATAGAGTATAAAGCTGCTAACATGCATAAATGAATAATGATCAACAAAGTTAAGGAAGATATTTACAGATCTCTCTTTAAAAAAGGCAGAAAGGGACGCCTGGGTGGCTCAGTTGGTTAAGCCACTGCCTTCAGCTCGGGTTATGATCCTGGAGTCCCAGGATCGAGTCCCACATCGGGCTCCCAGCTCCGCGGGGAGTCTGCTTCTCCTTCTGAGCTTCTCCCCTCTCATGCTCGCTCTCACTCACTCTCTAATAAATAAATAAAATCTTAAAAAAAAAATAAAAAGGTCAGATATGTGCCAACCCAATCTTTTAAGTTTTTACTATTATCCTTTGATTAGAAGTCTTTTGAAATACAAAAACTCCCTGGGACCATAATTTACAGTATGATTAAACAATCTAAAAAAAATTGAGAATGTGTAAAGACCTAAGGAAATTAATATGCCTTAACATGAATCAGTAGTTCTTAGAATATAAACCGACTGGAATCTTCAGTGGAGCCTTTATATTTCCTGGAGATAGATTAGTAGAGGTGGAGTGAGGCCCATGAATTTGTATTTTTAAAAGCTCTTTTAATTGTTTCTGATGCAAATGTCCCACTGAAAACTAGTGCCATAAAATGTTCACACTTTCCTATTTGAAAAGAATCTGACTCAGTTAAGGAAGAAAAAAGGTGTTGAAGTTGATTGTTGCAAGTTCAGAAAGTTCTTTGGACCTAAAAGCAGGTCCTGATGGCTACAAAGAGGATCAGTAATGCAAAAGCAGTGTGATTCAAACCAGTATTTCTTGAACTGTAATGTTTATAGAAGTTCAAAGGTAAATTGTTAAAACGCATAATTCAACTTAGGAGGACTGGGGTGTGGTCCAAAAACCTGCATTTCTGACAAGTTCCCAAAAGCCAGTGATGCCACTGGTCCCTGGACCACCCTTTAAGTGGCAGGGGTAGAAAAGGTGGTGTGTGGGAGATTAAGAATCAGAAAAAGTTGATCTTAACTGTCATTTTATAGTCAGAATGGTACATGTTTTCAAATCTTGGTTTCCTTATCCATCAAACAGAGAACTATTCTTCCTACTTCTGGAGTTATTTTTAAGATCAAAAAAAGAAACTGAACATTAGAATGGCATTTTGTTTTGTTAGAGTACACACTTGTGGGAGTGGGGGGCGGTGGGAGTGGGCAGTGGTGGGACAGACACAGGACAGTGAGAATCTTAAGCAGGCTCAACAGCCAGCAAGGAGCCCGACGCAGGGTGACATCATGACCTGAGATGAAATTAAGAGTTGGATACTTAACCAAATGAGCCACCCAGGCATCCCAAAATGGTATTAATTAAGGAAGGCTTTTTTTGTACCTCAGCACTATTCACATTTTGGGCTGGGTAATTCTTTGTTGTAGGGACTGTCCTGTGCAATGTAGGATATGTGGCATCACCTCTGGTCACTATCCATTATATGCCACCAACACTGCCTCCCCCAGTCGTGACAACAAAAAACATCTCCAGACACCGCCAAATGGCCTGGAGGAAAAATTTCACTCATGGCTGAGAACCAATTATTTAAAATAAAAATTTAAATTTTTATTCTGGAACATGTATTTTAAAAAAGCAAAGTAGGATCAAGGCTGTAAAACAGAAACATCGCTCACAATGTGATTAAATATATGGTGATGAGTTCTAAAAGGTAGAAATGGACTACAGAGACCCTCAATGAGTAGTCTTAGGTTGAGATTATGAAGGGCAACTACCCTTTTTTCCTCTAAGTGCTCACTCAAATTTAGAGCACATACTTCTATCATGGTTTATACCGCAATTACTTGTGTGCCTGTCTTATTCTTTTCACTACCAGGCCATAAGCATTTTCTGGGATGGCAGCTTGACTCATTCAGGTGTATCCACTACAGTAACAGTTTCCAGATTTTGATTTCAACAAGTATGAATTAAAAAGAAAAGAAAAATTGCCACAGGAGGTCTAACGTAAGATTAAATTTTTATTTTAACAAACAAGAACACAAACAAAACCACCACTATATAACATCACTCACTCCAAAAAAGGGAACTTTTTAAACATCAGAAAAGGAAAAAAGGCTATTTAGCTTTATGAAAAATTCATATTGCCTGTTATTTTTCTATAGTAAAAATGTGGACTCCACAAAATAGCCATTTGGGGACCACGATGCCTAGGGTACAATACCTAAAAAACATAACTGGCCCTTATGAAATGTTTATTGACACAATGGTGAGCAGCATACTGGGGTGGAACTGGTCAAATACAGTCATGACTGAAGTTCTTAAGCATTAATGGCTCACAAAATGCAACCAAAGTGAACAAATGAGAAAAATATATATATACATATATATTTTTTTACCTGGTAGTCTCGGAGACCGACCAATATAATGTCTGAAGTATTTATCCAAACCTATGAAAGAAAAGTCACTGCATGTCATATTTAAAAATAAAGAACCAAAGCAGCGTTGAGTCAGTCTTTCCATAAAACACTATTCAACTCAACTGTGGATGAAATACCTATATTTAGAATTAGGAAAAAAATACCACAATAGGCACCTGAGCATGTTTCAATCTTCTATAATTTGGGGTGTGAAAAAAATAATCTTATTTAACTACCTGACAGTTTATTAATTCCAGAAGAATAATAATTAGATTAGAAATTAAGGAATTTTTAATAGTGAATTACTCGAGGTTATCCATCCATTACATGTGAAAATACAAAGTCAGAAATGAACTTTTATCTCCTTCCCTCTCGTTTTACCAAGCCACATAATATAAAGCTAGCAAAACCCCTTTATAGTTTGGTAATGGAATTAAATAATAACTATATAAAATCAGAGTCGGAGGGACTTTTACCCAACTTGATTAATATACCTGCCTCAACACCCACTATGACGGGAAATTAATCATTCCTTTCCAAAGGCAGCCCATTCAGTAAATTTAGTATCACCATAACACTTAACGTAACTCTTGTTCAAATTTTCTTAACACCCTTTACAACTCTTTCCCCCACCCTCAAACCAGAATTCAAACATGGGCCACCTACCCCATTAGGTCTCTTTCAACTCAACTCAACTGAAATAGTTCCCCTCTCTCCCTTTAAAGTCATTAACACTGTATTAAGAGCCAGGCCATTTGTTTTGTGGGTCTCCCTCAATGGGGTTTGTTGATTGTTTATTCATGATTAGATTCAGGTTAAACATTCTGAGCAGAAAAAACGTAGGCGATGCAAATGTGTCTTAAAATGGAATCCATATAAAATTACCATTGAAGAGTTGGCCATTTTATCATAGGTAAAATCACTGTTCTACTGAAATCTTTGCGGAACTTCCAAAAATGAGGTCCTTGACCCATAAAACTATAGAGCCATTCCCCCCCATCAAAATTTTAAAGGAAAACAAATTTCCACACCTACCTTTTTTCTCAACTTCCCTCTGATGTGACATAACCTCTTTACTCCATCAAAACACATTGCTTCTAATCGTCCATTTCCCAACATTTTGATTACTTGAGCGTACTCTAGGGGAGGGAAAACAAAAGTGTACAGGATACTGTTCAACTTTTCATAAGAGCGACTTAGAAGTCCACACAAAATTGACTATAACAGGGGTACCTGCGTGGCACAGTCCATTGAGCATCTGACTCTTGGTTTCAGCTCAGGTCATGATCTTAGGGTCTTAAGATAAAGCCCTGCATCAGGCTCTGAGGTCATATATATATATATAAAATATATATATGAATAGGGGCACCTGGGTGGTGCAGTCCAACTCTTGGTTTTGATTGGGTTGAGATCTCAGGGTTCTGGGATCAAGCCCTGCATCAGGGTCCTTGCTCAGCCCAAAGTCTGCTTCAGATTCTTTCTCCCTCTCCCTCTGCCCCTCCCCCTGCCCTAAGATAAATAAATAAACTGAAAACAAAACAAAACAAGACTAGAACATATAGATATATTGGGTAGGAATAAATACGCGTAGTAAAATAAATACTAGGGAGTAATAAACACTAAGCTAATGGCAGAGCCAGAATCTAGACTCCACAATGTCCTTTCTCTAACAAGCTATCTCTGTTCTCAGAAATGCTTTAATTATATCTACTCATTTTGAGTAAGCAGAATGACTACTGTCTTCGTAACTGTATGCTTTACTTTTGGAGACCAAGGTGGCATGTCCCAAAATGTACATTCCACCTCATCAATCTCTCATATTTGGAATGTCTCCCAAATTTGGATCTCCTTTCCCTCAGATCTTTAAAGGCCATACGATCCTGAATGTGCCCGATCTCGTCTAAAGGTTAATTTCAACAATTTAGCAAATATAAGTAGCTTTATTTGTCAGAGAAGGAGAGAGAGAGTGAGCACACACAAGCTCGGGAAACAGAAGGCAGAGGGAGAAGCAGGTTCTCTGCTGGGCAAGGAGCCCGTGCCGGTCTCAATCCTAGGACCCTGAGATCAGGACCTGAGCAGAAGGCAGGTGCTTAAGTGACTGAGGCACCCAGGCGCCCCGATAATGTCTCTGTTATATTAGAAGTCATCATTCTAAAGTTTCTGTAAAGCCAGAAATACATTCTCCGGCAAAACAATAAACTTTTAATCAAAACCCTTCCAAAGGGAAACCCAGGAAGCCACCTGGTTTTACTCCCATTTGAAAAACTAATATGATGAGCATTAGCTTACACATGGGCCTGTCTGTTCTGCTCTTTTCATTAAATGACAGAAGACCAGAGGCATCTTCAGAAACTTTAGCTTATTCAAGTTGTACATAAGACTGACCCCCAAAGAGAATACCCACTGATTTGTAAGTACACTGAGACCTAACTTTGAAAGGCTCAACTGTGGGGTTAAAATGCTGAAGTGGCAGTATAGCACCTAGAGCCTTACCATGGTGGGTCAATTCAAAGGCAGCCTCTCCTCCAAAGCGAGGAAAAAAGTATGCCAAAAGTAGTGGTGGTCATAATGATGTCAACTGCTAACAGAGGCAAGTCTAACTAAGGCTAAGAAACAAAAAGGTCTTTTAGCCACAAAACATGCTTCATTTTTAGTGGCTTATATACACACAGCCATGAACAAAATCCACCAAAGTTCTATAAAAGACAATCAAAAAAAGTTCTTTGTTAAAATATGCAGGAAATTATTGGGATAACTGGGGAACTTCAAAAATAGATTATATACTAGATATACAATATATTCACGTTAAATTATCTGAGTGTGATAATGCTATTGTGATTATATAAGAGAATATTAAGAAACATAATGCAGCAGGTAAGTAAAAGTATAATGTCTGTAACCAGCTTTAATATGGTTCAACACACACACACACACACACACACACACACACACACACACACGGAGGGCTTAAGGGAGTTCATTATACAAACACTGCGACTTTTCCAAAGGTATAACATTACTCAAAAATATGGGAAACTAGTATTATGCATCTTTGTTTGGAAAAGTCAATTGTTTAGTTTCACTGTATTCTATGTCCTGAAATTATATGCTAATGGCACTGGAGAAGTGAGGGAAAGACTTCTAATTCATTCCTCAAAAATCCAGTCTAATGAAAATACTATGTAGCACCATTTACTACCAAAAAAGGTCTCCTAAATCATGCAAGTTGCTAACCTCAGCTTTTGAGGCTTAGTTCCCTCTGAAATGTACAATTCATTCTTAATTACGAGTGTTCATTCAAAACAATGAAACTCAGACATTTAACAGAAATGCCTCCAATCCTCATTGCACACAGGATACCAGGGAATGAGTAGAGGCACTCTAGAGAGGTGTGGAGGGCTGAAGAACAGAGGAGAAAGAGGGGCACAGGATGTAATCGCTCAGGATTATGAAGTTATATCTTTGATGTTCAGACACTGAAATTCCATGTTAAAAAAAAGAAAACCACTACTTAAAAAAACCTCACAGAAACGCTTACCTTGTCCATCTTCTTTGAACACCAGCTCTCTCTTTTCAGATTCATTCTCATTCTTACCTCTGCGTCTATTTTTACCTCCTTTACCTGATGGTTTTAAAGAAAGAGAAAGATGTTAATCTGTACAATAGTATCAAAGAAATAACTGACAACATGCCTTTAAAAAATCATTTAAACTTAGGGCGCCTGGGTGGCTCAGTGGGTTAAAGCCTCTGCCTTCAGCTCAGGTCATGATCTCAGGGTCCTCCTCTCTCTCTGCCTGCTCTGCCTACTTGTGATCTCTCTCTGTCAAATAAATAAATAAATAAATAAATAAATAAATAAATAAATACATACATACATACACAAATAAATGAATGAATGAAATCTTTTTAAAAAATCATTTAAATTTAAAAATTCACCTAATGTGATTGCACACACTCATATTAAATTTACAATTTCCAATCACATCAAACACATCATTCCCCTACCCTTCTTAGAAACTCCTTTTGGGTTATTTCTGACATAAAATACAAACAAACCAAAAGAAGGTATTACATAAAATTATATATATAGCTCCCTGAGAATATCTGTGTTCAATGACCATAGTTCCTGGACCATAATGGCCACTTGGTTGAGTACACTTCTCAGTGAACCCAACCTACAGTGGCCCTAAGGGCCAAGGTGGGAGATATAATGGGTTACCAATAAATCTTTAAATAAATAAGCTCCCTTTTACCGGACCTCCCCATGAAAAGTCTGAGTTCAATCAAGTAGGATGACTTGGGGTAGGGGGTGAGGGTAAAGTTACAGCTCCTGGGATGGGATACACTGATTTTGTAGTGCAGGAAAAACAACTCAAGCTGCATTGAGAGTTTTACCTTATACCTGTAGGGGAAGATTCACTGAGCAAAGTATTTGAAGTTACAAACGCACAGCACTAATTCCTGAACTTGGAAGCAACCTAGATGTCCTACAGTAGGTGAATGAATAAACTGTGGTTCGACATAACAGAGTATTCTTCAGCAATCAAAAGAAATGACCTATGGAGTTACCCCAATACATTGAAGGACCTTAAATTCAAACTGTTAAGGGAAAGAAGGAACCTATAAAGGCTGAATAGTATGATTCCAACCATGCAACATTTTGGAAAAGGCAAACTATAGAGACAGTTAAAAAAAAAAAAAATCAGTAGTTGCCATGAGTTGGGGAGGAGAGGGCAGATGAATATGTGGAACACAGAGGATTTTCAGGGCAGTTAAATTACTATTCTGTATGATACTGTAACGGTGGATACATGTCATTATACATTTGTCAAAACTCACACAATGGGGGGCACCTGGGTGGCAGTTGGTTAAGCAACTGCCTTCATCGAGCCCAGCGTCGCGCTCCCTGCTGGGCAGGAAACCTGCTTCTCTCTCTCTTACTCCCCCGGCTTGTGTTCCCTCTCTAGCTGTGTTTCTCTATATCAAATAAATAAATAAAATCTTTAAAAAAAACCACACACACACAGTGTACAACATAAAGAATGAGACTTAATGTAACCTATGGACTTGTCAGTAATAATATATCTATATTGGCTCACGTAAGGTTTTAACAACATGCTGGGGTAATAAGAGAATTCTAGTTTCTACTCATTTCCCTACAAATGTAATCTAAAAAACAAAGTCCAGGAGTGCCTGGGTGGCTTAGTCAGTTAGTATGCCTTCTGCTATCATGATCTCCAGGTCCTGGGATACAGCCCCACAGTGGGCCCCCCAACCCTGACCTGCCCCAGCTCGTGCACTCTCTCTTCAAATTAATAAAATCTTAAAAAAATAATCAAAATAAATAACAAAGTCCATAAAAACACAATAAAAAGCAGCTACCCTACAACTCAGCTATTGCACTACTGGGTACTTTACCCCAAAGATACAAATGTAGTGATCTGAAGGGGCACCTGCACCCCAATGTTTATAGCAGCAATGTCCACAATAGCCAAACTATAAAAAGAGCCCAGATGTCCACTGACAGATGAATGGATAAAGATGTAGTATACATACACAACTGAATATTATGCAGCCATCAAAATAAGGGAAAAACCTGAAATCATGCCATTCGCAACGATGTGGATGGAATTAAGGGGATATTATGCTAAATGACATAATCAATCAGAGAAAGGCAATTATATGATCTCAGTGATAGGTGGAATTTGAGAAACAAGGCAGAGGATCATAGGGGAAGAGAGGAAAAAAAATGAAACAAGACAAAATCAGAGAAGGGGATAAATCTTAAGACTCAATCTCACGAAACACTAAGGGTTACTGGACAGGAGGGGAGTTAGAGGGGTGGGGTGGCTGGGTGATGGATACTGGAGAGGGTATGTGTTGTGGTGAGCGTTGGGTGTTGTCTAAGACTGATGAATCACTGACCTCTACGTCCGAAAGCAATGATACACTATCGTTAATAAATAATAACAATAATAATAAATAATGGGATGTAGGGGAAAAAAAAACAATAAAAAGCAAGGTGCAAACAGGATGCAATCAGCAAAATCCAGACTGTGGGGGTGATTCAACAAGACAATTTGTTTTCTTGAACAGATACATCATAAGGGAGGAAAAGACCAGATGGATGGGGAACTTACAGATTTCTTTTTTTTCTTTCTTAAGCCTGAGAGAGAAAGAGAGAGAGTGCGCACACGAGCCAGGGGTGATGGGTAGAGGAAAAGGGAGAAGCAGACTCCCAACTGAGCAGGACTCAATCCCAAGACGCTGGGATCATGACCTGTACTGAAGGCAGACACTTAACCAACTGGGCCACTCAGGTGCCCTACAGATTTCTTAAAAAATACTTACTTAAGAGATCTGTCAACCAGTGGCAATGTGTAGACCAAATCTGGACTTTTTTTTTTTTTTAAAGACTCTGCTGAACAGAGAGCCTGATAGGGGGGCTCAATCCCAGGATTCTGGGATCATGGCCTGAGCCTAAAGCAGACACTTAACTAACTAAGCCACTCAGGTGCCCCCCAAAGCTGGACTGATTTGGTGTGGATGGTGCTGATTCAAGTTTAGCTGTGAAGTGATTGTGTCTGGGGCCAGGAAGTGAGTACCTAAAGGTTCACTATACTAGTCTACTTTTGTATATATTCAAAATTCTTGATAGTGTAAATTTAAAAATGAACACAGCAAGGTGAATAAGGGTATGAAGCTACCACCAGTGTAAAAAAGAAAAATGAAGGGGTGCCTGGGTGGCTCAGTCAGTTAAGAGTCCAACTTCTGGTTTCAGCTCAGGTCATGATTGCAGGGTCATGTCACTGAGCAGCCCTGTGTCGGCACGGAGCCTACCTAAGATTCTATCTCTCGCTCTGCCCCTCCTCACCCCTGCTTTTATGCCTGCTCTCTTTCAAAAGAAAGAAAGCTGCACATTCATATTTGTTTATATATACATAAAATACCTCTGGAAAGGCATATACAAAAAGTTAAAAATGACTGCCTGTGAGAAGGAGAACTGGTTTACAATGGGACATGTTTAGAAAAGAGATTTCACTTTTCATACTTTTTGAAATTTGAATCGTAAATATACTTACTATCCAAACAAACAAAAATACTTCAACAAAATTTGTACCATGAAGCAGGTCTAGACTAGCCATGAAGAGGAAGAGACTAACAGGAAGAATATTTCTGAGATGGAAGGTGAAAATTATGACCAGATGTAGAGAGAGAGAAATAAAGGATGAAAGCAACTTTCACAAAAACCTCTCAGGATCTCAATTACAGACCACTTAAAATGAAGGAGTTAGAAGATCCAAATACCTCTACATTGCTTCTACCATTTAGGATTCTAGAATTCTATCTACTGGTGACTTTAAAAAGCTGTAGCTCTGGGTGGCCCAGTGGGTTAAAGCCTCTGTCTTCGGCTCAGGTCATGATCTCAGGGTCCTGGGATCGAGGCTGCGTCGGGCTCTCTGCTCAGCGGGGAGCCTGCTTCCTCCTCTCTCGGCCTGCCTCTCTGCCTGCCTGTGATCTCTCCCTCCGTCAAATAAATAAATAAAATCTTAAAAAACAAACAAACAACCTCTTCTTTTTCTGACTTTTAAAGGGCCACTTACTATTCTTGACTTTGACCAGCCAACCCCTCCCCCCGTCACGCCTATTCCTCTGGAGCTTCATTAATTCCAAATTCCCACCTTCCGATAACCCACTTTTTAAGGAAATTAATTTTTCTCTCACCTATCACTTCTAAGCTAGTATTTTTAACATCCAAGCCCACTAGTTCAACAAATCATTGGTCTTCTATTTCTAATGGCTCCAGTAAATGGGTTACTGCCCTCTCAAACTCAATTTTACTCAAAACTCTTTTTTTATTTTAAACAAAGCTGGTCCTAAATCAACACCCTTGTTTCTCTTAGTGGCAACACGACCCCCTTAAATAATATATCCCTCTCAACCTATGAACATACCAATCTACCTCTTAATACTTTTCTTCCACTATCTTATGCTTCAACCCAAGTAAACTTCTTACTGTCCCAATGAACTCACTCTTAACAAGCCTATGCCTGGGTGGCTCAGTGGGTTAAAGCCTCTGCCTTAGGCTCAGGTCATGATCTCAGGGTCCTGGGATAGAGGCCCGTTGGGCTCTGCTCAGCAGGGAGCCTGCTTCCTCATCTCTCTCTGCCTACTTGTGATCTCTGTCAAATAAATAAATAAAATCTTAAACAAACAAAAAAACCAAGCCTATACCTATGAGATTACTATTTTGTCTTCATTTCCCAAGAGATGACAGTCTTTGAAAGGTTAAATGACTTATCCAAGGCTATCTCACAAGAAGTGAGATCTGGGATTGGAAGTAAGCAGTTAAGACACCACCCCAGTTAACTATACTCTTAGCGATTATACAATGAAGCCACCCATTTACTTGTCACAATCACCCTAAGAATAGGTCATTTATCCCCAGGTTACCAGGGAGTTCACTGAAGCTCAGAGAATTAACTCATTTTTACATATTTCAGTGTGTGGGGGTGAACAGATTCAGACCTAATCGTTGTTGTTCCTGGCCCTCACATTACGGGTACTACCTCTTCACAGTATTCTGTTCACATTCCAGAACCTAAAACAACACTGGTGCCCATTTTCAAAATGTGGGAGAAAGGCTGTATGTGGTAGTGATAGTAAAGAACTCATGGGAAGAACCTGGAAGCAGCAACCTTCAAAGCCCAAACAGAATAAAGAACATGCACCAGGCTGGGGCGCCTGGGTGGCTCAGTTGGTTGAGCGACTGCCTTCAGCTCAGGTCATGATCCCGGAGACCCGGGATCGAGTCCCACATCCGGCTCGGCGGGAGACCTGCTTCTCCCTCTCTCACTCCCCCTCCTTGTGTTCCCTCTCTCACTGTGTTTCTCCCTGTCAAATAAATAAAATCTTAAAAAAAAAAAAAAAAAAGAACATGCACCAGGCCACTGCAAAGACAGACACAGAACTTCTAGAATCAAGTGCATCTTTTCTGTCCTGGTGGCAGTCTCACAATGCTCTGTACTACTGTCAGGTGGGCCTCTATAACTTCCTGACCCACCCAGAGCCCTTAGAGTTCAGTATGTGAGGCATTCTTAGAGGACGCCAAAACAGATTTCCCAGGAAAAGTATCTTCTGCTCCATGCCATTCACGCCAGATCTTCAAACCAGAGAGAAAGCTCCATTACAGCAAGGATCCTACCAGCTTTGCATACTGAATTATACACCTGAGCTCGGCAATTCTTTGAATCAGTCAAGAGTAGTCCATATATTTCTAAAGGAGTGTCAATTTTAAAAGTAAAGGTAGTAACTTCTTCAAAGTGTGGGAGCACCTTACCCCAAATAGTCTTCTTGAGTGGACCAAAAGACACCCTTCTTCCTGAGGTAATAAGCTAAAAGTATCTAGAGGATTCTAGAGGAAATAAGCTGGTAAGAATCAGTCCAAAGCAGAAGTCATTCAACACATAGTTCGTGGCAATTTATATCTTTGTGAAACCATCACTAAAATTATATTCACAGGTCTTCTGGCTTTTCCAAAGAAGAGAAACAAAAACAAACATGAATTTAATTCTACATTAGTAAACCTCATCTCATAAAATCCAGGGGTCGTGGAAAGCACTAACATAACAGATTGATTTTACAAGTACCGAAAAGATAAAACGACAAATTCAGAATGGTGACTACCTCCAAAAACAGAGGAAGACATGGGAAAGGGGACTGCAGAGGGGGACACAAAGGGCTTTAAATGATTGTGTTTTAACTTTCAAGTTCAGAGTAACAGACTCCCAGGTGTTCATGGTATTATATTTTTTGTATGCTGCAAATATTATAGAAGAATGATCCACTGCTTGCCAGCTTACCAGAATTAACCATACCCTTATCACTCCCCTCTCTATTTTATGGCCATGTAATGGAATAGAACCTTAAAAGAGGCTAGTCAACTAACTAGATGTGATTTAACTTAGAAGTCCTGTTCCCTGGGAACCAAAGGGGAACCTATTATTCATCTGAGAGTGGAGTCAACCAAAAGGAAGGTGACTTAATTCAACAAATATTTATTGAGCATCTAGTAAGTGTCAAGTGCTAGGAATTCAATGTGATTAAGACAGACAGCATTACTGCCCATTTAGTGAGGGAATCGGAAATTCCATCACCAGAACTAAAGGTGAGAATAAGATACTTACTGAGGTGATCCAATTATCATCTAAAAGGAATAAAGGATTGGACAAGTTACAAGAAAACTGGCTTTTAGAACTCTATTTCACCCAGAATAATCAGCAGTAAAATGCTACAGAAAGGACCTGCGAGTTAGATTTCTGAGGACAGAGGCATGCCCTAAGGAACTGCACCAAATCTTGTGAAGAACCACAACTAAGTACCCCAAGGAATAAAATGAGTAGTGACAGCTACAAAGAGAAGTAGGTCTGGGTCAGGGCAGGGGTCTCCAGGATGAATAACCAAAGAAAACTTCCTGTGGGTTGTGTAATATGCTCCTCTCCTGAAGGAAATACAATGTTTCCCTGTTTCTATTGACACAATTACCTTGAGAAATATTTATAAAGATACAATTTCCTTGGAAAATTATAAAGATACTTAAAACACAGAGACCCCCTTAAGTGTAAAAATAGAATAGTTTCTTTAGGACTCCTCTGTTTTTAGGTAAGTCAAACTTTCCATTTTGGAAATCCCAAATAAATTTATCCTTGAGACGAATAATTTGTGGACATTTAGCCTCAAAATGGAGGGAACTTAAAAAATTAAAAGGTCTTTACTCCCAACATTTATACACAAGATATGAGGCAAAAGTAGAAAACTTGGGTAAATATGGAGCAAGTGTTCTGGAGGTTAAAAAAAAAAAAAGTTAAACCCCGTAAAGGGATGGGAAGAGTAAATCTCTAGAAATGAACCTTAAATAAGTAAATACATCAAGGTTTCGTTCACTGTTTACAAGGGAGAGGGAGTAGTTTCAATACTCAACTATCCATAAAGAAACCCATACAGGAGTACCTGGCCACTAAAGCAGGCATTACCCTTTTAAAGTTAAGAACTGCTCTCAGGGCATAACTCTTTGCCCAGGAAGGCAAAGGCACTCATTTGCGAAACCCGGGCCGCCGCAGGGAGGTCTCCCCCACAAGTCCATTACGCGCCGCGGTCACTCTGGCGCGAATCGGGAGCAAAAGCCCACATTCTCCCGCAGGAGGCCCTACAAAAATGGCGTCGGCTCCACCCCAATGTGACCAAACTGGAAGACAGTAGTAACTTCCCAGCACCTTTCCCAAGTCCCAAACCGCGAGCGTATCGTGCAGCAGTGTGCAGGCACAAGCGGAATGGAGGTCACTGCGACCTGGGCAATCCGGAGGCCGCGGGCAGGACCGGAGAGACCGGGTCGAGCGGAGCTGTGGTCCCGGGGTCCAGGCGGCAGGCATTACCTTTATTCTTGGGCATGGCGGTGACGGAAGCCTCCCGGCGTTTCCGACTCCTCTCTTGGGGGTAGCGGCGGCGGGAGCGGCGACTCCTCCGAGGGGCCCTAGGGGCGACGCGTGCGACCGCGCGGTACCAAGCAGGCAAAAGAGTCCGGGTCGCGTGCGCCTGAGAGTCTCGCCACCGAGTTCTTCCGAGATCCGCCTGCGCCCACGTTCAGCCGCAGCAAATGGCGTCGCGGCTGCTTGCGTCTCTTTTCCCCGCCTCCCAACGCCGGCTGGCCCGCCCCCCCACTCCCGGCCCTACGGCGCAGGCGTGGCCGACTGACGCCCCTCCCAACCCGCGCCCCGCTCGCCCGGTCGCCATTATTAGAGCGGATGGTGACGCGGAAGCTTTCACGGTTGTTCGCAGAACAAGCGGGGGACGGGGTTTGAGCCTCGAGGAGGAGGAGTCAGGGGGAGTGGGCGGGGCCCAGACGTCATAATAAAGGACGGATTCAGGTGGCGCCCGCTGCAGGTTGGTGACAAGCCGCGTTTTGGGGTTCGAATGGCTGCTGACTAATTAACTGATCTCCTGGCTAGTTTTAACTGGGCCCTTTGACCCGCCCAACGTGGTCGGAAGACTGGGGGAAAGGGCAAGGCTCTCTGGTCATCTCCATTACCAAGGCATAATATTTGCATGATATTTGTTATTACTTTATGATAAAGACTACATCTGTTGCTTGCTATTACCATCAGTTCTCAGAATGTCTGGCACATAGTAGGTGCTCAGTATACACCAGAAAGGAGGGAGGGGAGAAGACATAAACTCCGTGTTATGGGCTGAACTGTGCCCTCCCAAAATTCATATGTTGAAACTTAACCCCTAACATCTCAGAATGTGACTGTATTTAGAAATAGGGTCTTAGGGGCACCTGAGTAGCTAGGTCAATTAAGCATGGGTCTTGATCCCACGGTCTGGGATGGAGCCCTGCTTGGGGCTCCCTGCTCAGCTGGGAGTTTGCTTCTCTCCCCACTGCTCGCGTGCTCTTTCTCTCTCAAGTAAATAAAAAAGTCCTTTAAGAATTAAAAAGAAGAAGAAGGAGAAGGAGGGGGGCGAGTGAGAGAGGGAAAAGCAGGCTTCTCGCTGAGCAGGGAGCCTGATGCGGGGCTCCAATCCAGGACCCCGAGATCACAACCTGAGCTGAAGACAGACACTTAACCGACTGAGCCACCCAGGTGCCCCAGTAAACTTATTTTAAATAAATCACTTTTCTGAAAACATTAGGGTGTCAGCATTATCTTTCCAGGGAAATGGGCATACCTAAGTGACAGAGAAATAAAGTACAATTGTTGAAAACAGTGGTTTTATACCAGAGCTATCTGACAGTCTCTGGAGGTATTTCTAGTTGTCACAACTGAAAAAGAAGGATGATGTTGCTGGCACCTAGTGGAAGAGGCCAGGGATGCTGGTAAACATCCTACAGTGCACAGTGCAGACCCCCCCACCTGCAAACAAAGCATTATCCAGACCAAAACACTAGAAGAAATGAGGATGAGGAACCAATGACTGGCATTTCTTGGAAACTAAAAGACGATGGGGACTTAAAGTTCTGGGTTTCTCTTTCCATTTGCCATAATTTGCAATATTCACAATTGTGAATGAAGGATATCTAAAAAAAAAGAAAAAGAATGTTTAAAAAAAAAAGATTGTAGAGGGGCAAGGGACGAAACACACCATGTAGGGACACTATTGCAATTGTCCAAGCAAGAGACAGTGGTGACTTGGACTAGGATATAAGGTTTCTTCGATGACAATGTTCTAAAATTAGATTATGATAATGGTTACATGACTCTGCAAATATACTAAAAAACAATGACTTCCTGTCTTTATTTTTTTAAGATTTTATTTATTTATTTGACAGAGAGAAACACAGTGAGAGAGGGAACACAAGCAGGGGGAGTGAGAGAGGGAGAAGCAGGCTTCTCGCTGAGCAGGGAGCCGGATGTGGGGCTCGATCCCGGGTCTCCAGGATCATGACCTGAGCCGAAGGCAGTTGCTCAACCAACTGAGCCACCCAGGTGCCCCATGACTTATAGTCTTTAAATGGGTGAACTTTATGGTATATAAGTTAATTCAAT
This sequence comes from Spilogale gracilis, assembly GCA_004023965.1. Taxonomy (NCBI): domain Eukaryota; kingdom Metazoa; phylum Chordata; class Mammalia; order Carnivora; family Mephitidae; genus Spilogale; species Spilogale gracilis. The sequence continues at coordinate 140,650 of PITA01002401.1, read as the reverse complement.
AAAGTTCTTTTTTTAAAAAAAGTACTGGGAATATGGATGACCAAGGAAAAATAAAAGAATTGACTGATATGGTACTGGGAGCTTAGTTGAGATTAGAAAACATAAACTTGTAGTGGTAGCAATTTGCATAATTGTATGTTTTTTCCCCCCAACATATCAGTCACTGCTCAGTGGATACAGTATAAAGGCAAGGATGTAAGGAAGTCCAGGGTGCTTCTAAAGTAAAAGTTCAGGTGATAAACTATAGGGCCATAAGGTTCAGCCTGGTGGCAGAAGAGCTAAAAAAAAAATGAGGATTGCCAGAGAACCTGGGTGGCTCAGTTGGTTAAGCATCCAACTCTTGATTTTGGCTTGGGTCATGATTTCAGGATTGTAAGATTGAGCCCTGTGTTGAGCCCTGCATCAGGCATGGAGCCTGCTTAAGATTCTCTGTCTCCCTCTGCAGCCACCTCTCTCTAAATATAAATAAATAATAATAATGGGTCACCGAAAAAAATGTGGATTGGGGGTGGAAGATTGAAACAAAAGGGATAAAATTCAAATTCCTTAATATGATTTATTACTTCTGATGGCCTGGCCCCTATCTCTTGAAACTTATGTCTTGCTTATGTTTTAAATTCCATTCGGACAGAACTTTGTATTTTCTTGAGTGCCTCTGTCTCTGTATGTTCTATTCTACCCTTCTTTCCCCTTTGAGGTTGCCACATAATCACTGTTTTCTTAGAAGGCCTGCCCTGCCCTGACCCTTAGGCAACTCTTATATATTCCTAAGCATCCTGCATTTCCTTTACCTAACTTTGCTAGTGTCAATCAATTCTATCAATTTAGGGTGAATTAACAAAATTTAGTATCTGGATCTACAAAGCTGCAGAAGAGCGATCATGGGAAAAATTGCTGCTCCATGTTGGCTTGTCTGAGGAGCCAGATGTTTTCCTAGATAACCGTGGTAGGCTGGCTAATGGAACCCAAAAATATCCACATCTTAATCACTGGACCCTGTGAATATATTATCCTACAAGCCAGAAGGAAATAAGATTGCAAATGCAATTAATGTTGCTAGTCTGTTGACCTTCAGATGGGGAAAGTATCCTGGATTACCTGGGTGGGCCAATCACAACAGTCTTTAAGAGTAGAAGAAAAGGTGGAATAGAGGAGTCAGATTCATATGAAAAGGACTGTACCCATGGTTGCTAGTTTTGAAGGTGGAGGAAGAGGGCCACGACCCAAGGAATGAGGTAGCCTTCAGAAACTGGAAAAGGCAAGGAAACTATTCTCTCCTGGAGCTTCCAGAAAGGAATTCAGCCCGCCCAACACCTCAGCCTTAGCCCGGTGAGACCCATATTGGACTTCTCACCTACAAAACTGAGACAATAAATTTGTGTTGTTTTAAGCTGCCAAGTTTGTGGTGATCTGTTACAGCAACAAAAAAACAAATACAGCAACAGTCCTATGTTACCTCTGTGTAATTGTAAGTAGACCTTGAAGCTCTCCATATTAACCTGAATACTCAAATTAATCCAAGTGGATAGTCCCTAAACTGTTTTGGGCTGAACTGTGTCTCCCTCCAAATTTGTGTGTTAAAGGCTTTACCCATAATACCCTGGTGTTATGGTCTTTAAAGAGGTAACAAAGTTGAAATGAGGCTGTTAAGAGTAAGACCCTAATGCAGTATGACTTGTATCCCTGTAAGAGGAAGAGACAGAATGACCACTTGAAGAGGCAGCAAGAGGGTGGCCATCTGCAAGAAAAGGAAAGAGGTCTCAGAAGAACCCAACCCTGCCAGCACCTTGATCTTAACTTCCAGACTCCAGAACTATGAGAAAATTTCTGTTGTTGAAGCCACCCAGTCTGTGGTGTTTTGTTATGGTAGCCTGAAATGATGAATAAACATACCATCATAATATAAAACTACTAAAAATGTCAATGGGGAAGGAAAAGGCTAACTATAGGCCTATAACCCATTCCCTCTCTACCAGGAATCAATGACCTCAAATTTCCTTAAATGTGCCAATGATATTAGCAGAAAGAAAATGAGAAGTCCTTATCTCTAAAATGCTTTTAGCAAAATACAATTTGTCTATAGAGATGGCTTATTGTAAAACATGGAATTTATGGACTGATGAAGCATGGTTGGCTGGAGAATGGGGGCTCATCATTTGTGTAATCAATAAGGTATAAGAATGGGATGTTGCAAAACCAAATGACTCTCTTTGTTTAAGCGATGTCTCTACAATGCTCAGAAGGAAACTTGTCCTTTAATTATGAGTCTAAAATGTACCATAATGAAGAAGAGAAAGGGAGTTTTGGAGCTAAGTCTGATAATTTTGGACTTCTCAAAGAACAGGTTATTTCACCTGTGCCTGGTGATCACTCTGTATCCTTTGAATCACTAATCACGTTTGGTATTGGGTTAAGATGTATGACTCATGTGTCTGATGTGATTCTCTTTGGGCAAACCAAGACTTTGCATACAAAAATTATCTTGCACTTATTAACTCAGAAATGTTCTTTGCCGGGAGCCGGCCCCGGCAACTGTCGGTCAGGGTTCCCTGAAGGTGGTGACGGAGCCGGCGATATGAGGAGACCAGACGCGAAGAGTGGTGTGGGCATCTCCCTGAAAACTGTGTCTTCAGGGTTCTTTATTTAAAGCTTTTTAGTTACAGATCTTCTCGAGGGGAGGGTGTATGATAAGAGAGATTTGTAAGAGCTTACAGACTTTTTTCAGGTTTCCAATCAAATTCCCCAAGACATCAGCGCTGTTCAGGTGCCATAAACTTAGGACAGAGCATCCCTAATTGTGGGCGGAAAGACCTTGGTCCACTGGCAGTCACATCAATCTAGCTTTAGGCAAACAGTTGATTCTGTCTGTCTTATCTCAATGGAATGTCTTCTCCTCTGGCCGTGCAAGGCAGAGTGGTCACACAGACAAAAGGTGAATGGGTGGTCGTGGAAACTTTAAGTAACTACATTTAAACTATTCAGTATATTAGTATTGATAATAGTTTCAAAGTGTATCTGTGCAGGTTATAATTATCAACTACTGATTTCCACTATAAAGGAAAGTGTTATAAATACATAGTATAAGTGAAGGTCAGGAACAAAGGGAAGTTTATGAATAGACTCACACCACATTTGTGTCACCCCTCCTAGCATTCTTTCCCATCGCCCTTCACGATTCAATGTACAGATTTATCAACTTGGACCAAAGAGCTATGCACCAAGTCTGACGTGTGTGGGCTTTTCAAAGTTAAGTTATTTTGTATAACTAAGGTAAGCTCATGAAATCAAACTAAAGGCTGTAGTTTTCCACTAAACAGTGAAAACAATTGTGCCAGATCAGCACAGCCTGCTGATCATCCAGGTCTGTGTCAAATAGATCTTTAACGGCTTTTGCACCTTGCCCTAGAGATAGGGTCAGTATTGTTACTGCAAGGTGTAGAGTGATTACTTAAATCCACAGAAGCTGAAACCATTGAGGCAGAGGGAGCAAGGAATACAGATAATAGATACAAAGGAGATATGATTACCAGGAGGAGGATTAAATGGAACAATGTGCCTTGGATGAACACTTGCCCAAGCACACATCCCAGGGACACAAAGGACATATTGCCCCGGCCCACAAGGTATGTGGCTTTCCCGATTCTACACAGGGAAAGCCCGGAGGGGCTTTCATTCACATTCACGGGTACCTCCAAAGTTCCTGGTGGCTTGGGCATGGCGGGAGGGGCGGATCACGCACCATCCCCGACAGTTCTTGTTTTAAGTTCCATCAATCCAGTTTGATAAATTTATACTTTAGATACAATTTGACATTGTGAAGGATTATCATATAATTGAAATAACCTGATGACATACATGCATTTATTTGAAACTTTATTATATAAATTTTCATTTCTTTTAAAGATTACAAAACCTGTTCTGTGACAGGAATACAAGCAATATTGTTCCAGGATTATTCGTGGATACATCTGAAAGAGCTTAGATTACACATTAATAGTACGATTTGAAAACTTCCCAGATTAAACTCCTAAGTAAAACAATTTAAAGTATTCAGTGATAATTAATCCTTTAAAAGCATTTCATAATTATGGCAGTAGTGCCAAGCATCTGATGCGATTTAACCACCAATAAAAGGTACAATACATAAGAACTCATGATACGGTACCTTGGGCTTCCGGCATGCCTTACTAGAGAGAAACTAGTATAAAGTAAGATCATGTATAATAGTAGAAAAATATTTGTGATTTTTTTCTTTTTTAAAAATTGTTTTAAGTAGCTGCCCACCCCATTCCCACTCAAGGCCAAAAATGCAAAATAATTACATCCCTTAGGTGTATACCTTCCCTCTTGCTTAGGGTAAGAGTTAAGATAAACCTAATACATGTACATAATTTTAAGAATTAAAAACTCATCACCCATAATTATTAAGGATGCTAAGGGATGGCAATTAAAAAAAAAAGCTTTAGATGATAAACTACACTTAGAGATACACAAACCAAACCCTTTATCCTTATGCCCTTGTTTTGTATTTAAAAGTTCTACTTTACATACTTGTTTGAAAAACTTAGTATACAGCTCATTCAGTACTATAGTGATACTAGGAGTAAAGGTTTTCACTTCCATTAGATACTGAACTAATCTACTTAGACTATTACAGAGACTCTCCTCTCACATATGTTTACACGTATTGTACTCAAATGGTATGTGCTCTAGAAGAGGTTTTCTTGAGGTTTATCTCTGAACTTAGTCTCAAAATTTTCTTTTCCACTAATCTCTATTCAATGTCACATACTTTGCTATTGCTCTGGGAGAAGTCATGGACATTTAAACAGCTTATCATGCACTTCAAGGTTATATGGTAAAATAATGAGGAAAGTGCCTTAAGAGGTAGGAAGTAGACTCTCATCCCAACCCTTGGTTATGCCCTGTTATGAACAGTTAAAAGACTAGAATCAAAGTGGTAAATGTGAGACTGATAGTAATACAAGGCTTAAGAAAATTAAGTCGACTTAATTACTAGAATTCTTTGAGACAGTCACACAGGAATCAGTTACAAGTCACTTGACCACACAAACAAAATACAGCAGTGTCAGAAGTACATAAAGCATACTGTAGATACAAATTCTTCTTGGCCATCCATATTTAGGTATTATCATTCTGTAGATTCTTCACTAGAAAAAGTGGTTAAGCGTGGCTCTGTAGTATACCACAGTCCCAAGAAAGCAAATTTCATTCCTTCATTAATTGGTCTTCACCAAAGGTCACTTGGTGAAACCAGCAAAATGTAAGCAATCTGGAGGTGAAAAGAGGACTATTTTCACTAATTGAAATATAATGAGTTAAGTCAACTTATCTGTGAATTAAATAAACCTCAGTGTATACATCTAGTTTGTGAGTCACATGGAGCTGGGCCTTTCAGAGGGACAGAACTCTAGGACTAGATCGGAACCTCTTGGTTTAAGCACGAAGGGTAAACCATGGAACCCATTTTATTTCTTAAGCACAGAAAACAGACCTTTTCTAACTCTTTACATTCCTGAGATACCTGTCCTAATGCCTTCACAAATCTCATAAATGCTCAATACCACCATAAGATTTTTTTCTCTAAAATATGGTAAAGCAAGCTGAAATTTTTTCAGTCATTTATAAAAGCCAGGAAGTAGAGAATATAAAAGCCATGTTGAGATATGTATTGCTGACTTCCATGGTGATTAAGTACATCTGTACAAAGGATCCCAAATCTTGAATGTTTTTCTGCTCTCATCCCAGGCTGGACCTACTCCAGTCCCTTTCCAACCCAATCCATTCTGCTTACTCATGAAGCCTTTGCACCTCTCTCCCCCTTCGAATCTTTCTTGGTCTGAGGGTGCGGGGCACAGCAAACAGGGCAGCCCCACCTCTCATAATGTCCCCCAGCCCCCAAAGCAACCACTTCTTAAAATTAGGTAGGTAATGGTTGATCCAAACCCATACTTTGCAGTGAATCTCTACTGCATACACACTACACCCCCTCCAGACCCTAAGTGACTTTTCCCCACACATCAGCCTTGCAGTATCTTGATTCTGTGCCTTGTCAAAATCATTATAGTTTTGGACTTTTGGGGTTGCTTGTAAATAAATGAATCCATATCAAATCTGTAAAAGTCTACTTACTTAGGGAAAAAGATATCTCTATAAATTAGGAGGAGCTGAAATGACTTACATAAAAAACTAAAAGGACAAAAACTTACCTTAACGTCATCACTTGAAAGGGAAGATACAAAACACATGGTGGCGTAATCCATATTTTTCAGCATATGCTTGGAAAAATTAAATGCAATCTACCATCTTAGAGACTACTCTGGATTATAGGCTAAGAGGAAGTTTGTAAAAGTGGCCTGATGGTTTAGTTCTTTCTTTCACATTGAAATAATCTTTAAGACTGAACTAAAACCTGGGAGAAGCCCTGGTAACTATGAGAACTAACTGGTGAAGGGCCCGGAGGAACTGAACTTAGTAATTAATAGAAAGGTAAACCCAGGAAAAATATTACATTTCGAGCACAATTGTTGGTCAAGTCTGTCTGCTGTAAATCAGAGGCAACACAAATACCAGGACCACCGATGAAATAAAGCAAGTTCACGAACTGCATTTTAGGCAAAAGCCTTTAGTTTTGTGAACATATGACTTGGTTTTCTCCAATAAAAACTGGCAGCTAATGTAGGCAAAGAAGGCAGTATCTTTGAAAGCAATAAACTTGCCATTCATCTACCAGTAGTGTTGTCCTAAGAAATATGTATTTAACAACTCTGCACCTGGTTGGGTGATAATATGAAGGGAAGGTAGCATGGTGTTACGAGGAGAAAAAACTGAGTATGAAGTTAAGGATTCTGATCTTTGCTTTGGGTCTTAGTTACTTTACATGCAATATGAGGAAGATGGACTAGATAATTTGTAAGAATTTACACATTTACTTCTGGTTCTAAGACTATGATGGATAACACACCTAAAATTATGGAATAGCATCAGTGTCCAAAATTTGAATTTTTTTTCTTTTTGCCCAGAGTTACGTTAACATTTTAAAAGCGACAAGAATTTGGGATGGTTGTGGTTACAAACACTGAATAGAGAGAGAGAAAAAAAGAAAGTAAAAAAGTTTTTTTTCCAGGCAAAGGGAAGCAGTTTTTGATAGTTAGCATTCATATACTCAAGAATTTTAAATAACTTTCTCCATCTCGATCTTCTGAACCCCTCTTCCCATACATTTTTTTTTATTTAGAAGATAAACTTGCATTTGATTTCTATGCAATAATCATTTTGTGTCTCTTAAGCAAAATGAATGTTATAGATTTTCCCTTTCTCTTTAGCTGCATAGAGAAGAACTTAAGGAATAATAAGTGGCTTCTAAGACAAAGTACGCTTTCTTGGCTTTGTACTCTCAAAGAAAGATTTAAAGCTTTGGGTAGGTAAAAAGACTTCTGATGTAAATGGCTCAGTACATGGCTAAGAGATCTGTGGGGCACATTCTTGACGAGGTTAAGGTAAATCACTGTTTCCTTGTTCATGTTTTTCATATTACATATCAATGTATGCTAGGTAGCTTGACCAAAATACTGGTAATAATGGATATAAAAGTTTCTTTAATCAAACAGAATTGTGGAAACTACCCAAATTAGATGTAAATAATGAATGCTGTAATCTAAGCAGACCCAGTGACCACTATGAAAGCTGATCATTTCTGAAGTTAAAGGAAGCATTATATGGCTGTAAATCATCAGAAGGAATTCAGAAAACACTCAATGGTGAACATTCACTTAGCCTACTTGAGCTATGATTTCAGGTGAGAACAGATACTGTTTGATCAAGAATGTTTTATTCCCTCAAATAAGAAAGTTTAAATCCAATTTCATAGAGAGGCTGGTGGCCTTTATTACATTCAAATTAGTGTTTAATATAGAGCATTGTAATGGGATAGAACTCATTATGATTTACCTTTTTTCCAAAAAAAGCATACTTTCCTTGCAGGTATACAAGAACAGGTATCCTGTTATTCATATGCTAAATTCTGCCATTTGATCTATTTAAACATGAAAGACCTAATGGGACTTTAATGATCTGTTGTTAAATTTTCCTTTGCCAATCTCTTCACCATAATTCTTAAAGGCTTTTGATGTATATTGGCAAAAATCCCAAATTATATGCCAAATACTAAATATGGATACTATTCAAGATCAAAAGTGCAAGAACTACTTCCTTAATTAAGGAAAAAAGAACCGTAAGGAGTTGCAATGTATATGGAGTAACTTCATAGGTGTACTCTTGATGTCATGCCACACACACGTGAAAACTTTCTCTACCATAACAGCTCTCTACGTTAGTCTGACAAAGCACCTGACTTTAAGAAACAAATGAACGAACCAGTGAAACAGACATGAGGAAAGATATGTACATTTTGGAAGTATTACATTCAACAGCTGTTCCACAATCTGGCCATTTTTAGGGCTGTCCAACAATACTGTTAATCCAGGTGAACTATTTAACCAGATTTAATAGTCAATTGATTAATAATAGATTCCAAGTTAAACAAAGCATGTATACATTAAAGAAAGCAGTACAGAAATGTACTGTATATGAACTGTTTACAAAAACATACAAAATGTTGGATGGCACAAGGGATACAGTGCTAATAGAAACGGATTGTTTAAGCTAAGTGCTTAACATAAACTGTCCATCCCTATAACTAACAAAGAATATTTCAGGGACATGAAATATTTCCTATAAAAATAATGCTATATGGTGTAGAGTACTTTATTCAGTGTATTTTTAGGTGGTATTCATATGTTCATTATTCTTGTTGATTCGGTGACTATGTCTTCATCATGTTTCCATTTTCATTTCATCCGAAGCTCCAGAAAAATCTAACTTACTAACAATCATTTAAAGCGAAAAGAGACGGAAGCAGGAGCAGCAGGAGGAGCAGCAGCATTATGGGTACCAGCTGGGACAGTGTGTGCTTGCAGGTGTCTCTCAGATATGTGCTACCTGTCGCCAGAACTTGTGCTATCAGCTTACACCATGGTACCAAATATCTCACTGAGGTCACTTCACAGGGCTGTGGAGGTGATTTTTTTAATACCTCTCCGCTGAGCAAGAGTAGAGCGGCCTACTGGTTCCAAAACTGGCGACTGATTACGGTTTAAAGCAGAATATGTAGCTGCCATAGCACCCTGAAAACAGGAAAGAGAGGTCACAACACAAATGACAATGGGAAGTCACAAGTACACAGAATATGAAATGCAGATTTTTTCCCCCTAGATAATTTCTTTATATGAAAATTTATATAGATTTAATCGGGCTTATAATGAAAATAACCATACTGGTCAAACCTTCTGATTTAACTAAAATTAAAGAGGCAAATATGGGAGGCTGAACCTACGGATGAGAAAGGACAGGGATGGGCTTATAACAAACAGCCCTCACTACTCAGGACTGTTCAACTCTTAGTTTCTTTCCAATTCTTTAATATGAGAGATGGCAAAGCATGCTCTTTTGGAACTTGTTTAGCCACTGTTGACAACCTCGAAGAGTTTGCTCTGGGTTTTGCATAAGAAAGAAAAGCATAAACAAAAGTTAAGTAATCTATAAGCCTATGTAACTGATAAATTCAGAAGTCATTCTTAAACTAGTTTTATTATACTTTGGAATGCTTTGACTTTCTCTTTTCTAAAACGCTCATTGTAAGGGAATCTCACTTAAGAAATGGATGCAGGCTGAGTGAAAGGGTAAGGTGCTGTGGAGATGAAGTTAGGCTCACAGTTTCCTGGAGGACATGCAGGAAACAGCGCCTGAATGGGGCAGCTCACCTTGACTAGATGGGGTGCATCCTGTCTGTTTAGTTGGTATTGTGGCAGTTGGTCCCAGTGGACGATCCAAGGATGTCTGAGCACAAGGGCAGCAGTCAGTCTCTGATGAGGATCCACATGAAGCATCTTTGACACCAGGTCCTATAATGGGAAGAAGAGGACTAATAAAACAAGCTTAAACTTTTGTTTGTTTTTCTATAGCACTTTATACTGGTGAGCATTCTTGTTTAGCTTCTATGACACTATGTCTTCCTGGTACCAAACCTAGGGGTTCAAAGCAGTTTGGTCAATATGATAATTTTTCTTTTTTAAAAAGATTTAAGGGGTGCCTGGGTGGCTCAGTTGGTTAAGTGACTGCCTTCGGCTCAGATCATGATCCTGGAGACCCAGGATCGAGTCCCACGTCGGGCTCTCTGCTCAGCCGGAAGCCTGCTTCTCCCTCTCTCACTCCCCCTGCTTGTGTTCCCTCTCTCGCTGTGTTTCTCTCTGTC
>PITA01002401.1:35473-130217 GCA_004023965.1 Spilogale gracilis | reverse complement strand
ATCTTAACAAAAAAAAAAGATTTTAGGGGCACCTGGGTGGCTCAGAGGGTTAAGCCTCTGCCTTCAGCTCAGGTAATGATCTCAGGGTTCTGGGATCAAGGGCCATGTCCAGCTCTCTGCTCAGCAGGGAGCCTGCTTCCTCCTCTCTCTCTGCCTGCCTCTCTGCCTACTTGTGATCTGTCAAATAAATAAATAAAACCTTAAAAAAATTTTAAAGAAAGAGAGAGAGAAAAAACACAAGTGAGCATGAGCAGGGGGAGGGGCAGTGGGAAAGGGAGAGGAGAGGGAATCTCAAGCAGACTCCCTGACATGGAGCTCGATCCCATGACTCTGACATCATGACCTGAGGTGAAATCAACAGTTGGATGCTTAACTGACTGAGCCTACTTGGTGTCCCCAACATGGCAATTTCTTAAAGAATGTAACTGTCCAATAATAGAAATTTAATTGGAGAACTCCAAATGCCACCTCAAAAGATTTTTTTTAAAGATGTTATTTATTTATTTGACACAGAGAGAGATCACAAGTAGGCAGAGAGGCAGGCAGAGAGAATGGAGGAAACAGGCTCCCGCCCGACATGGGGCTCGATCCCAGGACCCTGAGATTATGGCCTGAGCTGAAGGCAGAGGCTTTAAACCATGAGCCACCCAGGTGCCCCGATTATTTTTTTAAGTAGGCTCCACACCCAACGTGGGGCTTGAACTCACCACCCCAAGATCAAGAATCACATGCTCCACCAACTGAGCCAACCAGGTATCCCAGATTCGAGTTATTTTTATTTTTTTCGACTTCATGGGCATTGCACAGGCATTATTAAAAAAAATCAGTAATACAGAGAAGGAAAAGAACATGAGTAACTCAAAGAATCTCATTCTTCCAGAGAAAATGCCTTTTATCTGTCCAAATGCTTTCCTATGCATGGAATACAAATCCATATAATTGCTAGATAGTTTTACTCTCTAAAATAACAGTTGTGACTTGTAAGAGCCATCTACCACTAGTTTTATTTTTCGCTTGAAATGTATCTATTGAATATCTATTAAAGGCCAGGTATTCTGCTAGGCATTGGGTATTTAGCAGTGAACAAGACAGAAATGAACTCTGGAGGCGCCTGGGTGGCTCAGTTGGTTAAGTGACTGCCTTCGGCTCAGGTCATGGATCCCAGAGACCCGGGATCGAGTCCCACATTGGGCTTCCTGCTCGGCGGGAAGCCTGCTTCTCCCTCTCTCAGTCCCTTTGCTTGTGTTCCCTCTCTCGCTGTGTTTCTCTCTGTCAAATAAATAAATAAAATCTTAAAAAAAAAGAAATGAACTCCAACCTTATGAAGCTTTCAGCTCAGTGACAGAGAAACAAAGAATCAATTACAAAGCAAATAGTAAGTCTTTGATGGGATGAAAAAAAGAGGTATAGTTAGAGGAACACAAAGAGACACCTGACCTGAACAGGATGGGGTGGCTTAGAAGTGACTTTAAAAAAAAAAAAGATTTTTTAAAATTTATTTGACAGAGAGAAACACAGCTAGAGAGGAACACAAGAAGGAGGAGTGAGTGAGAGAGAAGCAGGCTTCGCACCGAGCAGAGAGCCCCACGTGGGGCTCATTCCCAGGACCCTGGGATCATGACATGAGCCAAAGGCGGATGCTTAACGACTGAGCCATCCAGGTGCCTCTGCAAGTGACTTCTTTAGAGGAATGTGACACCTGAAGGATGAACAGTAGATAGATTGGAGAGAAAAGGAGGAGGAAACAGCAATTTAGGGAGCTAGAGCAGAGTATCATTAGAGGAAAGCACTCAGGGATGAGAACATGCCACAGTTAAGGAACTGAAAGGAGTGCAGTGAGGCTGTAACAAAAACTGCCAAGTACAACATGGTGGCAGATAAGTGGGAAAGGTGAGAAGGGACCAGACCGTGAAGGCCCTTGTAAGCTACAACAGCAAATCTGGACTTTGTCTAGGGGTAAGAAATTATTTAAAGCAAAGGAGTGACATAGTCAGGCTTGTACTTTAGAGAGCTTACCCTCACTAAGTGTGGAGGAAAATGGATTGGAGGGTGCAAACCTGAAGACTCCAATTTGAGACTGGAGAGAGATGATGGCTTGAGGGCAGTAAGAGATGGAGAAATATGGACAGTATTGAGGTACTTATGAGAAAGAAGCAACAGAACCTGGTGGCTGACTGGTACTGGGAACTGAGGAGATGTTATTCCAAGTACTCCTCTGCTATTATAATAGTTTCTTATTTTTAGTTTTCATTAACAGCGAAGAATAGGAATAAGCTACTGAACAGAATTAGAAATAAAAAGTAAAGCAATGAGGAACTCCCCTTCCAAATTCTTAAAGTGGGAAAATGTGCTTCAATATAAAAGGTTGCAAAACTGCCCCGGGGCACAACAAAACTCTCTTCCTTCCATAGGCCTCACCACTCTGCTCAGATAAGCTCATTTGTGCTCATGGCTTTAGTTATTACACATGATAACTCCTAATTCCACTGTCCACCCAAAACTTCTCTCTTAAGATCTGCATCCATATAGTCAGTTGCCTAATAGACATCTATCTCTTAATTATATACTACAGTCACATTTTAAATTCTTTATGCCCAAATCTGTAATCACTCCTCTCAAAACAACTTCTTTTGTATTCCACATCTTGGTGAAAGGACACCACTGTTGACTCATTTGCCCATGGTGGAAACGTGGACTACGTGCTTACTATCTGCTTCTCCCTTGCTTCTTCTTTTTACTTATTTTGAGATATGGTGAGAGAGAAAGATTCTCAAGCAGACACCATGCTTAGCATGGAGCCCAATGTGGGGCTTGATCTGACGACTCTAAGATTATGATCTGAGCTGAAACCAAGAGTCAGACGCTTAACCAACTGTGCCACTCAGGTGCCCCTCCCTTGCTTCTTATGTCTATTTAACCACTGAGTCTATTTTGCCCCCTAAATTTCTCTTCCATTTGGCTCAAATCCTGCTACAACGTCTCTAGTTTAGGTCTTCATCATTTGTGACCTGAAATATTGTAAACCTTACAAATAAAACCCCTAATATAAGGTCAGTGAGGACTGAATGAAATAATACAGGTGTAAGTGTTAGCACAGTCCTTGGCCCATAAGTGCCCAGGGAATTGTAGCAATGGTCCTGTTCTTCTCAAAGTCACGTATGACACATATGGCCCACATGACTGATGACGTTCACATGTGCAACTTGCTCTTGAGGTAACAAATGAGATTGATAGAACCGTCATTCCCAATTTTGTGGGTATTCACTGTACCATATAATGCTTGTAATCTCAAGTCTTAACTGGACAAATTAGCAAAAGTTATCAGTAATAATATATTTATAAGAAAGGCTGTGAGTTAGATCCAATTTTTTGTGCTCTATTTTTATCTCACCCTCACCTTTCTATTTCATTCAAAAAAGATACTGGAATACAAGGCAATGAGAACCAAATTATCAAAATTAAAGCAAGTGAAGGTTATCTCTGTAATTTATTTAAAAAGGAGATGATGGGTAAGCTCTGATACTTTACACAGTGACATTACTTAGCATGTCTCACAACTGATCATGACAATTTCTGGCAGACTCCAAAGAATTACTGCTCTACAGAACAAACATGAAAAAAGAAAATCTGATTGTTACAATGTTTAATATTTTTCAAGAATTCTCCAATACCTAGAATAAACCTGAAATCCTGAGCATAACCTATAAACCTTTTATAGCTTGGGTTCATCAGCTACCTTCTCACATGTACCCCGTACTAGTCACAATAAACTGTGCACAGCAACCTGGAAGCATTCTGCCACTTTCAGGCCGTCCTGATCACAAATAGCATGTGCTGCTCCTTCAGCCTGGGAGGGAATACATCCTTCTGCTTCCTAAAGCTGCCAGGAAAATCCCCTTCACTGCTCTGGAAAGCATTCCTGGAAATTGTTCTGACAGAGCACCATCTGCAAACTTCTTTAACACAAAAAATGTACCACTGTAACAGCACACGTGACACTGTGCTCTATACTTTTGGCCATCTCCCAATCAGACCATGAGTTTCCTGAGATCAGGAATTCTATTTCAGTCACATCTTTGATCCCTGGACCTTCACATATTAAGTATGTTGTTAAATGCTTAACACATGGATTAAAAAGAAATCCCAGAAAAAAATGAATCATCTGATTTAAGAAATATTATTGTTAAAAAAAGGGGAAAGGCTAACACTTCATTTTAAATCAGTTATAAAGCTAAATATCATCTATACAAACATTAAATTAGTTAACAGAGGCTTCATTTCTATGCCAAAAGTATCAACCTACATTTTTAAAAAAGATTTTACTTATTTATTTATTAATTAAAAGATTTTATTTATTTATTTGACAGAGAGAAACACAGCGAGAGAGGGAACACAAGCAGGGGGAGTGAGAGAGGGAGAAGCAGGCTCCCCGCCGAGCAGGGAGCCCAATATGGGGCTCGATCCCGGGTCTCCGGGATCATGACCTGAGCCGAAGGCAGTCGCTTAACCAACTGAGCCACCCAGGTGCCCCAAGATTTTATTTATTATTTGACAGAGAGAGATCACAAGTAGGCAGAGAGAGGAGGAAACAGGCTCCCTGCTGAGCAGAGAGCCCGATAGGGGCCTCAATCCCAGGACCCTGAGATCATGACCTGAGCTGAAGGCAGAGGCTTTAACCCACTGAGCCACCCAGGTGCCCTCAACCTACAGTTTTGACATACCCTATTTACTTATGCAATCACCTCAACTTGGGCTTCCATCTCTAAGAGAAATCAGCAAGCATGTTTACCAGTATGCACCTTCTTTATCTTCTCTGTTTTTCTTATTTGAAAGTGGAAAACTTTGCCCTTCTTTTTCTAATTTTTAAAGTTTTCACTCTTGATTTTAAAAGAGGATTTGCTATGAATAAAGTAAAACTAGAGCAGAGTTGGAAAGCAAGTCGGCCAGAGGATGGCAGATCTTCCAGTGAGAAAGGCTTTTCAAATAGATTTCAACAGACATTATAAAACCATACTACCATTTATTGTGAAAAAGATGAGACCCTTTTCTACATAATAGGGACCAAAAATAGAACATGGTGCAGTTGTTCTAGGGAATAAGGGCTTTGGAACCAACTGCTTAGTTTGCAGCACCCACATGCTCCCGCTTTGTAACAAGGACAGATTCACACAAAAATTCTGGCCTTGGTTTCCTTCTGTGAAATGGGGATACTACCACCTATTTTACAGGATTTGGAAGAGGATTAAATGGGATGATTTAGGTGAGGTACATGTGAGGCACAGAAAAGACACACAAATCATGAAGATTACCAACATTATCATTATTATTTTGGTTAACATTTATATTTTTTTCTTCCAAATTTTATTTAAATTCTAGTTAACATATAGTGTAATATTGGTTTCAGGAGTAGAATTCATCAATTCATCACTTATACATAACATCAGTGCTCATCACAAGTACACTCCTTAATAACCCATTACCCATCTAGCCCACCCCCACCCTTCCCCCTCCATCAACCCTGAATTTGTTCTCTATCACTAAGAGTCTTTTATATTGTGGAAAGAGCTGAGATGCCCTTCAACAGACGAATGGATAAAGAAGATATGGTCCATATATTCATACTCAGCCATCAGAAAAGATGAATATCCAACTTTTGCATCATCATGGATGGAAATGGAGGAAATTATGCTGAGTGAAACAAGTCAAGCAAAGAAAGCCAATTATCATCACGGTTTCACTTATTTGTGGAACATAAGTAATAGCATGGAGGATATCAGGAGAAGGAAGGGAAAAGTGAAGGAGGGGACATCAGAGGGGGAGACGAACCATGAGAGACTGTGGACTCCAGGAAAGAAACTGAAGATTTCAGAGAGGAAGGGGATCGGAAATGGGTCAGCCTGGTAATGGGTATTAAGAAGAGCATGTATTGCATGGAGCACTTGGTGTTATATGCAAACAATGAATCATGGAACACTACATCAAAAACTAATGATGTACTGTATGGTGACTAACATATCATAAAAAAAAAAGAGTCTCTTATACCACCATTATTATTCATTTGTTTGTCAGTAAGTAGTTTTAGATGTATAGATAATAAAGCCAAACCAGTACCTTCTGGGAAACAAAATGCTTGGTCTATTTTTGAGTTCAAGTTATTTGGTAACATCACTTCAAAATAATACTTTATAAACAAAGGTTTGCAACTGATTATTATATTTTTCTCACCAGGTATTATGAAAAACTATTTTCTCAAAAGCTTGTAATAGGAAGCCGTACTTACCTTTGCTGTGTCCGAAACAGAATTCCAGTAACCACCACTGAGTGAGAATTTTCCGCTGCCTATCCGTGCCAGTATTTCCTCTGGTGTATCATCAGGGCCATTTGCAAATGGAGTGTAGCTAGTTTATAATGAAATTAAAATGTTAATGAGTAAAATTTATTTTTTGGTTATAATCCACATTTATTTGCAGTACAAGAGTACTCTGGTTAATTTAATTAATATAGTATTTTATTGAAATTTCCTAAAGTGGAAATATCAACCTTATGAAGCTCCATAAAGCACTGGGTCAAGGTACAAGCTATGAAATATTAATTAGACTTATATGGATAATACAAATATTTGAAGATATGACAATTAGAATAGAATATTTAAAGGGGCGCCTGGGTGGCTCAGTTGGTTGGGCGACTGCCTTCGGCTCAGGTCATGATCCCGGAGACCCGGGATCGAGTCCCCACATCGGGCTCCCTGCTCGGCGGGAAGCCTGCTTCTCCCCCTCTCACTCCCCCTGCTTGTGTTCCCTCTCTGGCTGTGTTTCTCTCTGTCAAATAAATAAAATCTTTAAAAAAAAAGAGAGTACAAAAGAGGTATGGAAAAAAAATCAAGTTAAGACCTTAAGACATTAACAAATGGTACATTAAAGAAAATGATAACAGTTATAAATGTGGTACATATACATATATATAGACACATACATATACACTATATTATTAGAGAACATAAGAAAACATGAAAAGAAAGATATTATAACAGAGAGAGTAAAAATAGAACAAAATATTGATGAATAAATGCTCATTACAACATATGGTTCACTCACCCAGTAAGCATTGTATAGAGGAGGACACCAAGACTCCATATATCACAAGCAGCATCATAGCCTTGTCGTTTTAAAACCTAGAAAAAGCAAAAATTAGTGTTAACACACTAGTCTTTAGAGAACTGAATAGGCTGTCAACTGCACTATCTTCTAAATTAATGTATTTAAGAAAAAACCTCAACAGAACATGATTAACAAGGCAATATATTAATCCTACATTCTATAACATTCTACAACTAATAATTAATTCATATACATGAATGAAAAAATATACACACACACGTGTGTGTGTATGTGTGTGTGTATACATATAAATTTGATTTTGGTATTTGACTTAGCATTTGTTGAGTGATGCCATGGCATATAGAGGACTAAAAATAAAAGTTTCTTTTTCTCCCCCCTGCTTTCCTCTAAGTTTCTTATTTAAATGAATTTATTTTCATTATGTATGAGGCTGCAGAAGGGGTTACATAAAACAGTACTTTTAGGAACATATATAAAAGTACAAACAATATAATGCAAAATTATACTTTTACAAATATAAAATATAATTCACTTGAGCATTCAGTAATCACCAACTATTATCCAGTATCAACAGTGATAAATACAAAACACTCTTTTTCTTTAAGAAAACCAAAATATGGCAGAGGAAATAAACATGCATATAGTTAAAGTATTATAACAGAATTATACCTAAAGTGCCATAGATATAACGATGAGGAAACCATTTATTTTTGTTTTTAAAGATTTATTTATTTTTGAAAGAGAGGGAGAAGAAGAGTGAGTGGGGGAGAGAGGGAGAGAGAATCTCAAGCACCCTGCCAGGTGAGTGTGGAGCCTGACGTAGGACTCAATCCTATGACCTTGAGATAATGACCTGAACTGTAACTCAACAGTTGGACGCTTAAGTACTGAACCACCCAGGTGTCCCAAAACAATTCAATTTTGATCTGGGGAGAAAAGGAAGGCTACTAGGCAGCCTGCTGGTCCTGGGCCTATAAATAAGAATTCAGGAAGCAAAGGAAGGATGTGGAGGAGAGAAGAGGATACTCAAAGGGCAGAGGCAAGAAAGCAGAGCATGCTTAAAGACAGGCAAGGATTCAGTGTGGCCAGATGTCCAGGTAGGGCATACCAGAGAGAATGAAGAAGGACTTTTACATGGAGAGAAAAAGATGTCATGATGAAATAGGAAGGACTTAGCAGAGATGGGACGTATGCGGTAAGGGCAAAGGGGCCCAAAATACTCAGGAATTAGAATGGAAAGGGTCTGGTGACTGACCGGATGTAGAGAAATGATGGAGAAGGAGGATTTCAGGAGGACTTCCAATGACTAAGTGATGAATCTGAGACAAAGAGTTAAAAGATCAAGTCTATGGAAAGTTTAATCATGGAAGATTTCCGGAAGAATACGAATTTAGAGGCTTTGAAGCAAAAAACATTCCAACATGCCAAGGCAAAACAGCTACATGGCGATTTCCAGAAGCAGACTGCTTGTCTGAAGCAGGAAATACTTATGAGGAAAAGTGAGATGGCTAGATGAAGTGACCATGCTTGGACATCAGTATGTGTCAGAAGCTGTGGATATATGGACAAACAAGCAAAAAGTCTGTCCCTCATTAGTTCTAGTCCCACCAGGAGAACAGGTGCAAGTAGTCTTTTCTGAAGTATTACTTTATATCTCAAAAGGAACAAGATTACAAAAAGTTTGGAAAACAGAAGAGGGGAAATCCAGCTCTATAATCCAATTGTCCTAATATGACCAACTGTTACCATTTTTGGTGAAATATCTAATGGTAAAAGCATAGAATTTGAGCCAAATTGCCTGGGCTCAAATCTCAATCTGACCACAAATTATGTAACTTCTCACTGTGCACCTGGTTTCCTATAAAATTCAAGTAAAAGGTCTCACTTCACATAGTTATAAGATAAAAAAATTATTATATGTAAATTCTATTTGTGAGGATGAAATCAGCTAATACACGTGACTGGCACATAAGCCCTATATTAGGGTTGACTATTATTTTTTATTACATAGTTCAGTTACATTTTTTAACAGAGTGGTAATAAAAAGGCAAGAAATCTTGAGGGCAAAGCAGCATACTTTAGATTTGCTACAATGGAGAATAAAAATTTCTTAGGAAAGAAGCAACTTGATCAAAGCAGTGCTTGAAGACTTCTGCAACTCTACAGCTCTTCTGTGGAATGATCACAAAAGGAGGGAGGGAGCAGGGTGTAGACAGGCTGTGGCAGTCATTTGGGCTGTGGTGAAAGAAGTGGGGGCTAGGATGGTGGTTCTGTGAAAGGAAGACCCTCGAACTGGTTTTAGGAGATAAGAGATGGTACCTAGTTACGAAGCTAAAGACAAGAAGAGACCATGATGCTTTAGCCTCAGAAATAGTGGAAGATGGTGACAAAACCAGGAAATTACAAGGATATTGGGAAAGGATGAGAATAAATAGTTTCCATTTAATTCCATGTGTTCACAAGCCCAAAAATGTCAGTGATAGCAGACCGCTACAGATGTGTGATTATGTATAAGACAGAGGCAGAGCAAGAAAAGAACTGTAGTAGACTAAGTAGTCTTAGTGGCTGAAGGCTGAAGACAGAATGAATTACCATCAGAAGAAAAAGAGCTGACATTTTATTTTAATTATTTGTTCAGGCCTTCAATGAAACAACTATTAACTATTCTATATTAAACACAGCAAAGAGTTTTTTTAAAGGATTTTTTAAAGATTTTTTATTTATTTATTTGACAGAGATCACAAGTAGGCAGAGAGGCAGCCAGAGAGAGAGAAGGAAGCAGCCTCCCTGCCGAGCAGAGAGTCCGATGTGGGCCTCGATCCCAGGACCCCGAGATCACAACCTGAGCCAAAGGCAGAGGCTTTAACCCACTGAGCCACCCAGGTGCCCAGCAAATGAGTTTTTGAATATACTGAAATACTGGAAGCAAACAATTTCACAATTACCTCCGGTGCAACAAAATTTGCAGTGTAACAAGGAGTCATGAGAAGACCGTTTTCTGCTCTTAGCTGTTTGGCAAAGCCAAAATCACAAATTCGAATAGATTCTGGATTACCAGATTCATCCACATAAAGAATGTTGCTAGGTTTCAAGTCTCTGTGAACCACCTAATTAAAACACAAATTAAAGAGGTACATTAACAATACATTTCCATTACGGAAAACTCTTTATTCACAAAGTATCAAGCAATGTATTTAAAAAGACGAGTGCTGACCTTTAAATTATCTCATTTTAAAATGCTGATAATGTAAGTTCAACTCTATAGCACAGAACTGGGGCAAGGAGAGGAGGAAGAAAAAAACAGTATGTATGTCCCTCCTATTTGTCCATTTGAGTAAGTGGGTTAAGGTAAAATGCAAATAGTAATAATATCTGTCTCTAGGTTAGTCATTCATTCAACAAATATTTACTGAATGTCTATCATGTAAGGAGCTATAGATACTATGCTGAACAAGACCCATAAGATCCTTGCCTTTCCATGCTAGGAGCTTAAACAGTAGTGGGGGAGGCAGAGAATAAACAGGTAAGAGATGGGTCTCTATAGGAGCTAACATCTGATCCAAGACCTGAAGAACAGAATGAATAAGCTAGAACAGTGGGGGATGGTCATTCTAAATAGAGGGAACAGCATGTATGATGGATGTATACAATAAACATATACCCACAGGCTCAATGGAACAGGAACATGGGGTTTAGGAGTAAAAAGAGAAAAAAAATCCACACTTTAAGTAATACCTATTTGATATCTAAGTGACAATGTCACACATACAAAAAGATAGGGTCTCCTTTAGAGTTTTATAGTATTTTCCCCTTTGGTTATCTACTTGAAAACTTGTCTTTTTTTTTTTTTTTAAAGATTTTATTTATTTGACAGTGAGAGACACAGCGAGAGAGGGAACACAAGCAGGGGGAGTGAGAGAGGGAGAAGCAGGCCTCCCGCTGAGCAGGGAGCCCAATGTGGGGCTCAATCCCGGGTCTCCAGGATCATGACCTGAGCCGAAGGCAGTCGCTTAACCAACTGAGCCACCCAGGCGCCCCTTGAATACTTGTCTTATGTAAGCCCTCTGACATTCCTTATTAAACGTATATGTTTCCTCTATCACAAAATTCTGAATCTAATCAATCACCTCAGTTTTAGTTCCTAACACTGAGAACATTACTTCTCCAGACCATCCGAGTAACTAATTACTACTGAGGCAATGGGAAAAGAACAGAGAAGACTCAGATGACTGCAAAGTCATCAATTCTTTAGTGAATACAGAATCCTACTAATTTGAGCTAGTGTAGGAGGTGCATCTTGACCAGCTAGAAAAAGCTCTAGGATGAAATTAACACATTCCACTTGTTAGTTTCTAGGAGCAAAGACAAACAAAATAAGAATAATGTATTGAAAATAAACTCCTTAAGAAGTAAGTTCTTAATTTCCTTTTATAACTGAATACAAACCATGATTGTCTGGTTCTGCTTCTGAACTTGCAACGGACTCAGTTCTCAAGAGTCCAGAATGGCCTAGCAAAAAAGGTGATAGGTCTTCCAGGTCGTAAGACTTCACTTACCTTTTCTTGGGAAGCATAAAAATTGAATATAAGCAAGTTAGGATTTCAAAGTATCACTTCAAGTTCAGTGGAAGAAGTTTATGAAGAAGAAAACAGCAGAATAAGCTAGTAACAGTTGTTTTCCATTAACTCATAAAGTAACTTTAACCTTTGTAATTTTAGTTCAAACATTAAGAAAAGATAAAAAATAAAAGTAGGTGTGTGTATATATACATATGTGTGTCTGTGTGTATATGTATGTATAAAATGTTAAAAAGACTTACCCCTTGTGCATGAAGATACTCAACAGTTTTGGTTATAGTAAACAGGACAGCACTGGCCTCTCTTTCAGAAAAAAATTTCTGTCTAAGAATTTTATCCAGCAATTCACCCCCTTTCATAAGTTCTGTCACTACATACACATATTTTCCATCATCATATACCTGTAAAATTCAACATCAAAATGTAAAAAATTATTTGAAGTTTTACATGTGCTCAGAACAAAGTTTAGCATATTCAAGAGAAATTAAAACTCATTTTATAGTCAAGTAAAATTTTACTTATCATAACCAAGAGAGGGTATAAAACTAGAAACCATTTTATACATATAACAATATTAAAATATGAATTGATAAGATTGACTATCAGAAAAATAAGCTATAATTTACTTCTATGAAACATAAGTCATGGCAATCAAAGTAACTATGGGCAATATATATCAAGGGGCACTGAACTTTCGCTTTCAGGGTTTATTTCTCTTGATTTTTCTATTTACCAATGACAACAGGGACTGGTATAAAGACACATGCCTGGAATTTTCCTGAAACTTCTAAAACTGCAGAACTATATTTACATACACAGTACAGTGAATTATCCTGGTTTTGATTAAACTGAAAGACAAGTTGTGGCAAAATTAAGTAGGAAAATTAAGTAGCAAAAATTCCATCTAACCACACAGAAGCATGCCGTTTTACTCCTAATGTAGAAGTAGAAATCTCCTTGTAATTTTGGATTTGTACTCCGGGCAATCCTGAACTGAAATAACCCCTTTATTAAAATTCAGTTCTTTTTATTCCCCCTCACCACAGGGTTACCGCACAATTTTATTTAGTTCCATAAGAAGTACCATGTGCTGGGGTCCCCAAAATCGAGAAAACAAGGGAACCATCCTCAATGTTTTTACTCTAGTAGAGAGAAACATGGAAACAAGAGTTAAAAAAAAATTGGAGGTGCTGTAATAAAAGTCAGGAAAATTTTAGAGACTTTAGAATTTGAAATGAAGAAAGGAAGAAAGATGTGAAAAACAGTGACAGGGAGTTTCTAATGCAAAGATGAAAGTATTTTCTATACCTCCTTTTTAATTTACTTGGTTGGATTCTTGGAGGTTATATCAGAGTCACTAAGTTACACAGCTTTACATTTAATGGGACTAAGCTAACGTTCACCTTCTAATAGTGAGCAGCAATAAATTAATCTGAGAAAATTAGGAGTTTTGGTTATGAAGAAGGGAGAGTGAACTTTGGAATTCACGAAATCTCGGAAGTGAAAAGTGAAAGGCACCTTAGAAGTCCTTTGGCTTAGCTGGCCACAGGACATGTCAGGTCTACAACCAGATACAGCCTTTGAGCCTACGTGAACATCATCAGCAAGAGAAGATTTAATGCTGTCTGGGGAGTTCACACCCTTTGCCAACAGCTCTGTTATGATAAAACCACAGGTAGTAAGGAGAGGATACCTTACTTGTCTGGGGTGTGGTGATGCTCAGGACAGGCTTCATGGAGGAGGGAATGTTTTAGCAAAGTTTTAGAATGCATGGTAGTTAGCCAGGCTAAGAAGGGAAGTGGTAGTATTAAATGAGGAAACCATAAATTCAAAGAGAGAAGAGCATGAAAAAAGGAAGAAAAGTCTAAAGATGTGCACATAGTGGAGCATGGTTGGAGCATGGGATGGGAGAGGAAGTGTGAAAGCCACTGCAGACAGAGGAAGGCAAGGACTAGAGGTGAGGGTGGTATCAACTGTAGGCAGAGGAGTAACGTGGTTACATATGAGTTTTGCTCTCTCTGGAAGTACTGTCGAAGACAGTCTAGGGAGTCCATGGAACATGAGACTAGTCAACCCCTAATACCAATTAATACACAAAGGTTCCAATACAGATATTAAAAGCAATAATGTCAGCAACACTTTTCTTCTTAAAGAAAAGTATAAAAATTAATTACACAAACAGGTTTTTCTTTATAACTGAAATTATGCTATACATGCTATCTTTCAGTCAATTTTTTAAAAACTTACTAAGTTCTTTGTCTACCACATTATATTTGAAAACATTCCAAATGTGAGCTGGACAACTGATTCAAATGACTGGAGTTCGAGAATCTACTACTTACATCTTTTAGAGTAATGATGTTTGGATGCTGTCCATAACGAAGAAGAATTTCAATTTCTTCTGTTGGGTCTCTCTTACTTTTATCAATAATCTAAAAAGCAAATTATCATAAAATCTCATCAACTATTAAGGTCACAAACTTTAAGTATTTATAGCTACAGACTTTAGGTATTATCTTCTGTAAATACTAGACATAAGAGCCATTTATCAACCAGTTTTATTCAAGTACTTGGTCAAACTGTCTAATCAAAATTTGAAAGTCAGTCTAAGGTTAGGACTTTGTAAATACTCGAAAGCCTCCAGAAAAGTACCAAGACATATCTTTCTTCCATCCTTGAATGCCTTAAAACCTTGGAAGATCAGTCAACTTCTAACCCCAATCAATACAGATAATTAAGAACAAGATGTATCTATAATACCACCACCAGCATCTGTTTATTGAATTAACTTTACTTCCTTTAATAAAATGCTTCAATGGAATAACCCATTAGTTGTAAGCTACTTGTAAACAATTAATTAATAGCTAAGTAGAACAAGCTTATTTTTGAAGCTAGGCAGAAAGCTAATCAGAAAACCACACCTAGAATTTTACTTGGCTAGAGTTAAGTTTAATTATTATAATAAAGCCCTTTAAAATACTAATATAGCTTTCCAACCCTTTTATGTCAGTTGCTTCTTAAAAATATGTTATTTAATGTTTTCATCTGTTAAAGTAATATATATTTTTAAAAAAGATTTTATTTATCTATTTATTAAAAAGATTTTATTTATTTATTTGACAGAGAGAGAGATCACAAGCAGGCAGAGAGGCAGGCAGAGAGAGAGGAGGAAGCAGGCTCCCTGCTGAGCAGAGAGCCCGATGCGGGCCTGGATCCCAGGACCCTGAGACATGACCTGAGCCGAAGGCAGAGGCTTTAACCCACTGAGCCACCCAGGCGCCCAAGATTTTATTTATTTGACAGAGAGAAACATTGCCAGAGAGGGAACACAAGCAGGGGGAGTGAGAGAGGGAGAAGCAGGCTTCCTACCGAGCAGGGAGCCTGATGTGGGACTCGATCCCGGGTCTCCGGGATCATGACCTGAGCCGAAGGCAGTGTTCAACCAACTGAGCCACCCAGGTGCCCATGTTAAAGTAATATATTTTTAAAAGGACAAGTTTGGCTTTCATTTTGTTCAGAGGATAGTCTGAAACACAGAGAAATACAAATTCTCTGACCTTTGTATTTTCAATTTTAAAAAAGCTTAGTAATTAATGTATGCAATAAATACTCAAATGCTCCAGCAGTCGAGGAAAGAGCTTGCAACTCACAGTACAAGCCAAATCTGCTATACGAAATGAATTTAGTAGTAAAACAGTTCTGTATGTGGAGAAGAGGGAATACAAACTTTAGGTGTACACTGTAATCAAATGCAAATGACAGTGTGGAATTAAGCAAATGGATGATTAAGAGGAAAGGTGTATGATATAGACATCCTAATTCAGGGGAGATGATCCAGGACTAGTCTTTTGAGAATGAGAACACACTGGGAGGTGTTATTCCCAGCAACACTCTCTTTGATCTGCTAATCTGAGCAGAGCTTATGTCACATTCAGATTGTGTTTTTAAATTTGTAGTAATTTCAGTAGAATGAAATTGTGCTGGAATTGGTTTTATGAATCAAATTTAAATCACAAGAATCCACAAATAGCTTGAAGATATTCTCAAGGTTTTGGTATACTGCTTCTGGTTTCTTTAATTCAAAAAGGGCCTCAGGGCATTTCTACTTTTCTTCTAATGTGTTTATGGAGGCAAGATACCTCCTTAAACTGCCCATCATGTATATTACTCAACTTCTATTCTTTCGTGTAAGCAATCTGAAAATTCCTATGTACCCAGATTTCACTATGAGCAATGAGTAGAAGAAGAGCAAATTAACATGCATTTCTATGGTTTGTCCTACACTTGATAGAAAGCCGGACACTGATGATTTTTAATGAGCTCTCCACACTTACAGACCAGTTCTAAGGTCGAAAATAAATCGAAAGCTTTAGATAATACTTAAATTGCTTATATTGGGACAACAGTGACTACCATCTCAAGAAATGAAAAGGCAGAGATTTGAATATAGTATTTTTTCACTTATCACTACAGGTTTGTAACTCAAACTTCATCACAGAACCATGTGATTTGGTTTTTGGCTTAGAAAATTCTTACTGTCTTGACATCTGATGAAATTAAAACAGGTAATGATAATAAATTTTATAACGGTAGTGGTTCACTTTTATTGGCTCACAGATTCTTTTATATGTAAAGAACAGTATGAACATTTTTGCCAGAAAAATGTAAACACATAAAATTTGGCATACAATTTTGAGGAATTCCCAGACACTTAGATCACAAAACGAGGGACTTTTTAGGGTAAAAGGATGTTACTAAAAATCAGGTCAGGTGTAAACTGTACTAATGCCTTGAGCAAACTGGAGGTATGCTACCTTGCCTTTAGTTTACAGGTGAATCTGTGGTTCCAGATTAAAATCCCTGAGGGTTGCTAGGCAGATACTTAAATTTACCTTACCTTTAAAACAAAACAAAACAAAAAAGGCACATACACCAAAGAAGTGTTTGATTTTAACTGGTACTGACATGTGTGAATAGTAATTGTTAGAGTTGCATTTTATATTTTAATTTTTTTAAAGTAGGTTCGGTGTGGAGCCCAATGTGGGGTTTGAACTAACTCACTTGCTATAGTTCAAGACCTGAGCTGAGATCAAGAGTCAGATGCTCAACTGACAGCCACTAAGGCACCCCGGAGTTGCATTTTAAATCTGAAAATATTTACCTTCACTGCAAATTCCATGTTTGTAGCTTTATGTATGCATCTCTTGCAAACAGAGTAGGAGCCAACACCAATATCTTCCTTTACTTCATATCCATCAGTAAACTGAATACTGTTTCTGTGCAATTGCTAAAAACACAATTACAAAATTGACAGAGTTTTTTAATGACTATGGATAAATCATTATAGGGGACTATGTTACCCATTATACCTAACTGATGTTAACAATAAATATAAATGAATGTAAGCAAAGATAAAAATGAATCTTTATAGCAATTATTTTTCCACAACTACATTTTTTTAAAAGAAGATTTTTATTCATTTGACAGAGAGGACACAGCAAGAGAGGGAACACAAGCAGAGGGAGAAGCAGGCATCCCACTGAGCAGGGAGCCCAATGCGGGGCTCAATCCCAGGACCCTGGGATCATGACTTGAGCCGAAGGTAGCCATTTAACCAACTGAGCCACCCAGGTGGTGCCCCCACCATTGTGTATTTTAGAAGTGTCTACCATAAAATGTACAGCAAGAAATAGGCTATTTAAAAAGCTGTTAAAAAGAAAAAATTGAGTATGTACAACAGAAAATGCAGAGTCACTTGATAATGGGTTGAAAACCTTGCCTGTGACTGAGCCCTATTCCACTCCCCATCTGGTGCTAGGTCTTTGAAGTACTTTTGCAGATAGGGAGAAGTCTGAAACCTCTGGTATAGAATTAAAGATTTAGGAGGATTCAGAATTAGAACATCTGGATTCTTGTCTCAGATGCCCCTCTGGTAGAATGTGCAACCCTGAACATGTGTTTTCTCAAAGAGTAATGGTGAGGATTCAATAAAAATAACATATTTGAAGGTGATACCTATTATCATCATTGTGGACTACCAGTAGCCATGCCCTCCATTTCCACCCTCAAGTCAAAGTTTCAATACAACTTCTGCTAGAGAAGCTGTTAATGGGTTAAAGACTAATATAACACATGGCAGGATGATGGCTAGCAAATTAGTAGTTCAATATGCAGGCTGAGGGAAGTTGTGCTGTCCTTGGCTTTACTGCAAGAAGACCTTCCCCAACCAATGCCTAATAACCGTGTATAGGTTAAAATTTGAATTCTGTAGAATATATGTTTGTGATTTCTATGTTAGGCACGGAAGTTATAACTTAAAAACTTAACACACATCACATGCTTGCTATAGTAAAATGAAAAAACTGCTTCAACCAGTACTTTATTTAAAAACCAGTGTTTAAACTGGTTTTCTAGAAAGTGGAAAACAAGATGATTAACTCATGAAAAAAAATGTAGAGCAAAAGCAACTTCATCATCAAGCAAAAAATCAAAACACTTATTACTGCCCTAAAAACAATCAGTGCTTCAAAAGATGTATCTACTTCCATGATTTGGAAGATGAATTAAATTTATCTTTCCATGAAACTAAGATGGGAAGAAATAAATCTAATGGTTTGTACTACTTGTGTTCCTTTAATGACATTTATTGGTCCAGTCTCCTGTTATACACAGACATCTGGAATCCTGCTTCTGGTAGTTTATACCTTGTGCTCCAACTCTGATAAATAGATGGTATAATGAGGTGGGGGACACCCTAAAATAGTACCTATAACCCCTTTTATTTTTTTAAAGATTTTATTTATTTATTTGACAGAGAGAAACACAGCTAGAGAGGGAACACAAGCAGGGGGAGTGAGAGAGGGAGAAGCAGCCCTCCCGCTGGGGAGAAAGCCCAATGTGGGGCTCAATCCCGACTCTGGGATCATGACCTGAGCTGAAGGCAGACACTTAATGACTGAGCCACCCAGGCGCCCCTAACCCCTTCTTTTAAATAGCAATGGGGGTTCCAAAAGAACAAGGGCACAAAACTTGGAAAACCTAAAACTAAAGATCACTTTTATTTCTTTTATAAATAAAGTTTTACTGGCACACAGACATGCTCATATATCTAGCTATAGCCCATGGCTGCTTTTGCGCTATAATGACAGAACTGAGTCACTGTAATAGAGATCACATAGCCTACGACGCCTCAAATACTTATTAACTGGTCCTTTACAGAACAAGTCTACTGAGCCCTGTTCCAAGCCGCCAGGGAGCCAGGGGGACCTCAGTTCATCACAGCTGACCTGACAGAGGCAGAAGATGAAATAAGTTAGGCCTGATAAACATTATGAGGCATAGGAGAGAGTAGAGACATGACAGTGATAAGTATCTCAACTCTCTCTCTCTCTTTTTTAAAGATTTTATTTATTTGAGAGAGAGTGCAGAGCAAGGGAAAGGATGAGCAGGAGGGTGGGCAGAGGGAGAGGGAAAATCAGACTCCCTGCTGAGCAGGAGCCTGATGTGGGGCCCGATCCCAGGACTCCAGGATCATGATCTAAGCCGAAGGCAGAGGCTTAACCAACTGAGCCACCCAGGCACCCCTCCCTTTCAAGTCAGATAGGTATCTAGGACTCCGGTGCAGGCAATCTTTTTTTTTTTTTTTTTAAGATTTTTATTTATTTATTTTAGAGAGAGAGAGAAAGAGCAAGAGAGAGAAAGCATGGGTGTGTGCAAGCCAGGGCAGGTGGGGAGCAGAGGGAGAATCTCAAGCTGACTCTGCACCAAGTGCACAGCCCGCCAGTGGCCCAATCCCATGACTCTGAGATCATTAACTGAGCTGAAATCAAGAGTTGGACGCTTAACCAAATGAGCCACCCAGGTGCCCTATCATTTTAAAGGTATATGAAAGGAATTTCTAAGAGTAACGTCAATGATACAAAATGTATTTTAAGCTGCCCACTTAAAATCAGCAGATAAATCTAATTATTCACACAGTGAACTGTATCTTACAATACTTCAAATTTTAAATTACTTATACATTCACTCACCTGCACAATTGAATGTACACCAACTGTCTGCATAGCTTGGCTTTCATCATCTGAGGTGATAGCAACAAAACTAAATCCCCGAAAAAGCTGATGTGCATTAGCACTAGGTGGAATGCCAGGTGAATCTGAAAAGAGTAATATGTTACTAAGAAGGTAATACTCTGAAAGGTAATTAAGGGAAGAACTGTTGACAGTATGACCTTTCTCACTTATTCTGGAATTCCACTTCTTAGGCATCCAGGGCTTCTAGGATAACTCAGTGAACACTTTATCAGCTTTGTCCTGATGGCTTCTTGGCACAACTCTAACATCCTAGTTCCTCTGAGCCCAGAAAATAATTCATTGAAGAATAAAATAAATCCACGAATTACTAGGCTAATGTTATGCTAAATTAGCACTGTCTCATAGAAGTCCCTGTAGTGATGGAAATTTTCCTTATCTGTGCTGTACAATATGGTAGTCACTAGCCACATGCAGCTCCTGAGCATCTGAAATGTGGTTAGTGTGACTGAGAAACAAAATTTTAAATTTAAATTAATTAATTTATTTTATTTTATTTTTTTAAAGATTTTATTTATTTGACAGAGAGAAACACAGCCAGAGAGGGAACACAAGCAGGGGAAGTGAGAGAGGGAGAAGCAGGCTTCCCACCGAGCAGGGAGCCCGATGTGGGGCTAGATCCCGGATCTCTGGGATCATGACCTGAGCCGAAGGCAGTTGCTCAACCAACTGAGCCACCCAGGCGCCCCAATTTTAATTAATTTAAACCGAAATAACCACATACACTACTGGCTACCATATTAAACAGTCCAACTCTATATGATAACCTAACAATACTATGGCTCCTGGTGAGGGGGAGATACAAGGTTCACCTACAGATAATTTAGGAGAAAGGATTTTACTCTGGTGATCTCAGTATATAGTATCAGAATCTGGAAATCTAAACTACAAGTTAAAAATTACTATATTTATATATATAAGGAACAAAAGTGACTCCTGAGACAATCATGGTATGCAGTCCTTAGAATGTATTTTATGACATGACATGTACAGTTACTCAAATTACTTGTGTGGAATCTACTGGCATTAACAAGAATAGAAAAATACTTTAAAAATTTAATCGTCACTATAAAACCAAAGCATAACAAATATGCTATTCATAAATACAAACACACAATTACATCTACTAATATTTATAATTATACTATAAAGGCTAAGGGCAAGCAAATACCAAACAGGCAACTATACCTAAACATCAACTCCACATAAAGTTCTTTTTTTTTTTTTTAAAGATTTTATTTATTTATTTGACAGAGAGAAACACAGAGAGAGAGGGAACACAAGCAGAGGGACTGAGTGAGGGAGAAGCAGGCCTCCCGCCGAGCAGGAAGCCTGATGTGGAGCTTGATCCTGGGTCTCCAGGATCATGACCTAAGCTGAAGGCAGTCACTCAACCAACTGAGCCACCCAGGCGCCCCTCCACATAAAGTTCTTTTTTAACATCAGCTTGATAGTCTCAGCAACAAATATTGTTTAGTGCATTCTAAATCAGTATTATACTGAAGAACCATGCTAAGAGAACCAATCTGGGTGGAATATAATATAGAACTATTCTCTTTTGAGATTTTTCCTCTATCAGGCCAAACTGTAATGAGAAAGCAAAGTAAAACATTACCATATATCATCACCTCTATGCATATCACTGTTCATGTATTTGATAAAATTTTATGTATTAATTCAAATTTTTAAGACTGTCTTATAAAAATAATAAACAGCCATCAATGTTTAACACAAATTATGAGGATATTGATTGGAAACCTTTATAGTACTCTATAGAAAATATGAGGATATTGATTGGAAACCTCTATAGTACTCTATAGAAAATATATGCAAATACACTTTTATTTATTTGCTTGTTAGTGATAAACCTGGGGTCTGGTACACCTAAATGAGAGAGTACTAGAGTGCAGAACATACCATTACATGAAGACACACACTAAGTTAATGAAATACAGATTATCATTTCAAAGATAATTCCTCTATAAGAGTCATTGCTTATACAATTTTAGGATAAAGCATGACACAGGATATGAATCATTTTGAAATGATCACACCTCATATAAAGTATATGTTTTGGATTTGTACTTCACAAGTACTTCCAGAATGTTACCTAATATCAGGGTTTTATTTTTTTATTTTTTTTTTTTTTTAAAGATTTTATTTATTTGACAGAGAGAAACACAGCCAGAGAGGGAACACAACCAGGGGGAGTGAGAGAGGGAGAAGCAGGCTTCCAGCCGAGCAGGGAGCCCGATGCGGGGCTCGATCCTGGGTCTCCAGGATCATGACCTGAGCCGAAGGCAGTCGCCCAACCAACTGAGCCACCCAGGCGCCCCAATATCAGGGTTTTAAAGAGTAATATCCATACTGAAGAGTATTTCATGCCAAAATAGCTACATGTAAATAACCATACAACCAAAGAATTTTTTCACATAAAGAGTATCAAAGTTTAAGGAACAACCTAATTTGCTAAAAGATTTAACAAGGATCTTAACTGCCATAAAATGCTGTAAAGGAGTTACTAATTTTCTAGTTATTGCTTCAGGGATATGATATGAAGGGCAGATATGAGGATAGCATTAATATGTTACTTTTAGGTTTTCACATGTTTTCCTTACCTTTGGGAGTTTTTGCAGTAAACTCAGGATCAAAATAGAACGTATCTTCAGGCCTGCCAGTTGCAGGTTTAAAAGGTGGATGAATTTCTCTTCTGTACAGTTTCTGGCGAGAAAAAAAGAGAGACTTAGACATGCATTAAATATAAAAATATTCAAGCAAATTTTTAAAAAGATTTTATTTATTTATTTGACAGAGAGAAAGATCACAAGTAGAGAGAGGCAGGCAGAGGGAGAGGAGGAAGCAGGCTCCCTGCTGAGCAGAGAGCCTGATGCGGCCTCGATCCCAGGACCCTGACGGAGATTATGACCTGAGCCAAAGGCAGAGGCTTAAGCCACTGAGCCACCCTGGCGCCCTCAAGCAAATTTTCATTGTATACTCACATTCCAGTCTATTGTTGAGAAAAATGAATGTCTTTTAATTTCCTCAACTCCATCTGGTCCTGCACCTATCAAAAATTAAGTGGTTTAAAACTTTTGATTAAATGATAATTTTATTTCAAGGAGGAATACATAGTTTGTCATATTATGCCACAGTTCCACAACAAAAACATTCACCTCCCCCCATCAAAAAACCCGAAAGACCAACAAATACACAGAAAAAACAAATTATTTACAAATTTTTACCTAATCTGTTTGCAGGATTTCGTTTGAAAAGCATTCGTAAAAGACTCTGGGCTTCAGGACTCAAAAACTGTGGCATCCCAAGCTTGGCTCTAAATAATAAATCCACATAATAACAGTTTAGTTTTTGGAGGTATTTGTATTCTAGTTTTAAATTTTTAATCCTTTTTATTTTGAGATAACTGTGGATTTATACTAAGTTGTAAGAAATAATACAGATCCTTTGTACACTTTACCCAGTTTTCCCAAATGGTCACATCTTACAAAACTACAGTACACTATAACAACCAGAATACTGACATTGGTACAATCGACTGATCTCCTTCAGAAGTCTCTACCAGCAGCATACCTCATGCTGTCCCTTTAGAACCACACCTGCCTCCTTCTCTAATTCTTAACCTGTGGCAATCACAAATCTAGTCTACATTTCTTTAACTTTGTCATTTTAAGAATTATATAGTATAATCATAAAGTATGTAACCTTTTTTTACTCAGCATAAATTCCCTTGAGATTCATCCAAGTTGTTGAGTAGTATTCCATGGTATTATAGATGTACCACAGTTCTTTTATCTACTTCCCTGTTGAAGGGCATCTGGATTATGTCGTTTTGGGTTACTACAAATAAAGAGACTATGAACATTTGTGTATAGTTTTTTGTTTTGAATAGAATTTTAGTCCATAAGCTTTTTTTAAAGATGATTTTATTTGAGAGAGAGAGATAGAGAGAGCGACAGACTACAAGCAGGGAGAGAGGCAGAGGGAGAAGCAGGCTCCCCGCTGAGCAGGGAGCCCAATGTGCAACGAATCATGACCTGAAGTAAAGGCAGACACATAACTGACTGAGCTATCCAGGTATCCCAGTCCATAATTTTCTAACAAACTTTTCCATTTTTATAAATTTTGCAACAAGCGCTGCTGTGAGAGTAAGATCATCTGAGTTTTAGTTCTGGCACTAAGAACTCTGTAACCTTAGGAAAAGATAATCCCCTTGGGTCTGTTACCACTTCTTTATAAGCAAGGGGACTGACCATTAGATCAATGGCCCAAACTGTAGCCTTGGAACCTTTTTTTAAAAGGAGTTTAAGAAATCCACCACTTAAAACTGTTAAAAGAATATGTGCTTCACTCTATGCCTATGTTTTCCTCCCATTCCCTTATAATAGTCTTAAAGGGAAGGAGAGCTGGTAGGTCAGTTTCAGCTTTAATATATAATTTCATGCTTTTTTCCTAACTTAGAAATTGAGGAAACTATCCAATAATAACAGAGCTGGGAAAATGGCTAACAGAGAAATTTCTACTTCATAAATAGATCCATTTATTATTCAGTGAGTTGTTAGTGAGCTACTACATGCCAGATATTCCTTAGTGTTGAGGATACAGAGATAAAGATAGGGGAAGATAGGATGGATAACCTGAGGATAACCCCGGTATGTGAAGAGGCAAATTCAGAAGGACATATGGAAAGGCCACTTAGCATGAGAGACTGCAAGGCCTTAAATGCAGTTAAAGGTTGAACATTTACTCACTTGGCCAGTGTTCCCCCCATTTTACTAAATAACTTTAATTTCTCTAGATACTTAGCAACAACAAAAAAATACTTCATGATCTAATGAATTGGTGGAATGCAATCTATTATACCCCTCTTGGAGACACAGGATAAAATACACTGCATATAAAAGGCTGAGAAATCTAAAGAATAAGTATTTTTCTAAGTATTTGCTTCTAGTACCTCTTTTTCAGAGAATACCTATTCACATCTTGTAGAATTAGGGTTCTACTGAAAAAATGTGGGAAAATGCTGCTGTATTAGGTAATAAGGATATAGCGGAGGTCCTTCAACAGCGGTCTAACATAACCAAATTTATTTTCAACAAGGTAACGCCAAAGTAGTATAGACTGCTCTGGAGTGGGAAGTGGTAGTAGTTGTAGGCATTTTACTTCGGAGCTTGACTCAGTAGTTTTTGGTAGGAGACCACCATGGTCTGAGAACTGTAAGTAATGCAATGTAAACGAAAGCTGGGGACACTGAAATATTTCTGAGAGCAAATTTGGTCAATACTTGCATGTGCAAGAGCGGGGAAGAAACCAATAATGATTTTCAGGTTTCTGGCTTGGGAAGTAGGGTGCTTAGAAATGAGGCTAACTGGGGCACCTGGGTGTCTCAGTCATTAAGCATTTGCCTTCAGCTCAAGTCATGATCCCAGGGTCCTGGAATCAAGCCCTGCATCAGACTCCCTGATCAGCAGGAAGCCTGCTTCTCCCTTTTCCACTCCCCTGCTTGTTTCCTATTTTGCTGTGTCAAATAAATAAATAAAAATCTTTAAAGAAATGAGGCCAATTGAAAACACAAGAAGAAAAAAAGAACAGCAGATAAATTTAGATTACAAATGTTGAGTCAAAAAAATGTTAAGTCATACATATCACGTTTTTGGAGAGCCATGCAGGTGAGTAAATGCAAATGCAGGTCTGATGCCTAGTTAAGTTAAAGAAACAGTAATTTGAGAGTAACTAAAATGCTGAGAGTAGTTATAGGAAAGACTGAAGTCAGCCAGGAAAATGAGCGCAGAGGGGAAGAAAAGCATATCAGAGATGAAACCCTGGGGAACAAGAACATTTAAACAGTGGTCAGAAAAAGAACAATTTGAGCATTAAAAATATTGAATGCAATTGTTTGTAAATGCTAAATCACACTGATTATTAAATCCCATAGATTCATTATAATAAAATAAGTAAAAGTCAAAACTAACATAAAACCCAACTCACTGGACACCAAACCCCACTGGAGGTAATCAGGGCTCTGACAATTGGAAATTAAGAATCAAATATTGGTTCTTTATGCCTTTCTTGTTTGAGATTTATTTCAAGGTAACTAAAGAGCCCTAGTTCATTAGAGGAAGTGCAGTGTTTGGGGGAAATACCAGCTAATAAATGAAAAAGGAATAAAAGTGGGCGCCTGGGTGGCTCAGTGGGTTAAAGCCTCTGCCTTCGGCTCAGGTCATGATCTCAGGGTCCTGGGATCGAGGCCCACATCGGGCTCTCTGCCCAGCGGTGAGCCTGCTTCCTCCTCTCTCTCTGCCTGCCTCTCTGCTTACTTGTGATCTCTCTCTCTCTGTCAAATAAATAAAATAAAAATCTTAAAAAAGGAAAAAGGAATAAAAGCAATAGAAAATCACGATTTTTGAATCCCTAATAAAACAACTGTTTTGTAATGATTATAAATGGTTGAAAACACTAGATGAAAGCCTGCCAGGAACTTCTCAATAGAGGGATCAGCTGTAATTATAGGAACCCATCACTTAAAGTGGGGCAACCAGGTGTTCTAAGCCTTCTGAAGTGATGCAGTAGGGTGCAGCATGAGCTATGAAATAATCTTGCCAAAAAAAGTTTAACCAGAAATGCAATAAAGGAACAAGTTTAACAATATTATAAGGAGAATAAAACAATTTCAACACTTCTAGGAAAAGACTAATTGTTATGTAACCATGTTAACAGGAGAGCCACAAGAACTGGTTTTAAATTCATTCAATTGATCAAAAACAACTTGCCTAGGTAAACACTGTTTTTGTTTTTTTTTCCAAACCAACCAGTCAGTAACTGCTCTTTATCTGTGAAAATCAGTGAAGTAAGAATGGACTGACTCAAACAACCACACCTGAGTGCCAAGAGGTCAACAACAGTGCCACCCAAGTAACCACTCTTAGAGATATCTACCCATAGCCTTGAAAATCTGCCAACTTTTGAACTCCACCCTCCCCTCAAAACCCTATGTAAGAACAGTGGTCTATGCTGCTTAGACACTATTAGATCAGCATCACTCTCCCTTACTATAGTAAGCAACAGGATCAGCTTTATGCTTTTTGTTTCATATACTGAGAGGCCGTCTTCTGACAGGTTAAATTCCGAAAGTGGAATTCTATAAAACTGTCTTGGTTTCTTCCACAAGCAATGGTAGGAAAACAGGGTGGAGTGTTCTGGACAAACCAGAAGCTTGAGAAAAACCACCAAGTGAAATGTTCAGATGGGATTTTGGACTATAGAGACACAGTTCCAGAGCAAACCTGAAAAATCTGGTTAAGAACTGGTATTAGCAGATACCTTACATGTGGTTATATAAGAGAACAACCGTACTTTCTAGTGATGCAAACTGCAGTAAGGTGAGAAATGGCATGTGTGGAATGGTTAAAGTATTTCAGTGAAGAGATAAAGCAAATGTGGCAAAGTCCTGATGACTGCTGAATCTGCATGACTGATATATGTGTTCACTGTATTAATTCTATTTTTGTGAATTACATTAGACATCTCTCATAATTAAACAGAGAAAATCAGGCAGAGAAGGAATGGTTAAGCAGGAGACCAAAAGAGGAACTGTTAGGTAGAAGAAGCAGATGTGAGTAGGAAGATCTAAATGGGGAGAAAGTGGCCAACAGTGTCAAACACTCGCAGACACCTTTCTTAACTGTCCTCTCTAAAATGGCTCCTGCCTCTGCCTCTTTCCTCACATTTCAAGAATAATCTGGTTTATTATGCCTATTGCTCCTATTATTATCCGAAATTACTACATTCATTTGTTTAAATATTAATTCCTTGTCTCTACCACTAGGATGCAAGCTCTGTGAGACCACAGAAGATACTGTCAGTCTTGTTCACACTGCATCCTACGTATATGTAGCAAGACCTCAATCATCTGTTGAATGAATTGTGTGAACAAATGGTGCAGAGAGTCACCTTTCTAACAATCTGCCACTGGGTTAAGCAACCAGATCACTGCTGACCATAAGAGGAGTTTCAGGAGAGTGGTGGACATGATCAGTAGGCTGTGGAATAAAAGCAGCCAAGAAACGATAACAGAAAGCACAGACTATTCTTTAAAGTGGCTTTGTGTTGAAAGGATGCAGAAAGATGGTGCAGAAAGTTGAAAAGAAGCCAGGTCAAAGAAAGGGCTGTTTCTTTTCGGTTTTGTTTTTTGTTTTCGTTTTTTTTTTTTTTTTTTTTAAGATTTTATTTATTTGACAGAGAGAAACACAGCCAGAGAGGGAAAACAAGTAGGGGGAGTGAGAGAGGGAGAAGCAGGCTTCCCGCTGAGCAGGAAGCCTGATGTGGGACTCGATCCGGGGTCTCCGGGATCATGACCTGAGCCGAAGGCAGTCAGTCGCTCAACCAACTGAGCCACCCAGGCGCCCCATTGTTTTCGTTTTTGAAACTAGAGCATATTCGTTTACTGAAAAGAAGGGGCCAGGATCGATGGAGTAATGAAGGTTCAGGGAACATTAACTTATAGATCAAGTATTTTTTACCTTTTTTTATTGTGCAGAACAACATAAAATGCAATACAAACAAACCATGTACAACCCCAACATCACTAACAAAAAGTGAACAGTCATGTGGCCAAGAAACTTAACACTGTAACCCCTCATTCAATGTAACCACTTTTCTTATTTTGCCTTGGCTGCTGCCATCTAAATATGAAGCTTAAAAACTATGCTTCAGTTTGTCTGCTTTAAAACTTTATGAATAGGGGAAACTAGGTGGCTCAGTCGATTAAGCGTCTGCCTTCAGCTCAGGTCATGATCCTGGGACCCCTGGGATCAAGTCCCACATAAAGCCTGCTTCTCCCTCTCCTTGTGTTGGCTCATGCTCTCTCTTGCTCTCTTTCTCTCAAATAAATAAATAAAATCTTTGAGAAAAGATAAACCAAAAAAACTTTATAAATAGAATCATATAGTTATTTATTCTTTTGCATCTAAACTGTCTTTGCTCAACATTCTTAACACGATTTACCCAAGTACCTGTATTAACTGTGGTTCATTTTCTTTGCTGTATGGCACGCTGCACCCCTGGGCCAAAGGCCTCAGTCTGTTTTTGTAAGGCTTTTGAGCTAAGAATGGTTTTCACATTATTTTAAAGGATTTTATTTGAGAGCGTGAGCAAGCACGAGTGGTGGAGAGGAACAAAGGGACAGAAATAAGCAGACTAGCATTAAGGCCGGAGTCCAACATGGGGTTTGATCCCATGACCCTGAGATTATGACCTGAGCTGAAATCTAGAGTCTGAAGCTTAACTGACTGAGCCGCCCAGGCTCCCAGGTTTTAACATTTTTAAAGTGTTGGGAACAAACAATAAATAACAATATGTGACAGTGTGTGTGGCTTGCAAAGCCTAAAATATTTATAGATTATCAACCCCTGCTATATCTCATATATGAATATATTGTGATTTATGGATCTACTGCTAGTGATCCATTTTCCACTTGTTGACTATTAACAAATAATGCTGCTATGAACATCTTTGTTCTAGTTTCTTGATGTGCAAGTACCTTGATGCATGTAAATTGAGCGCATGCCTACGAATGGGATTACTGGATGAAGGTATATACATATTTGGCTTTAGAAGATAATGTCAAAAACTGCTTTTGAAAGTGGTTATGAGAGTATTTATATTCCTTCCAGCTATGGATGAAAGTTGCCACTGCTCCACATTCTGTCAGCAGTTAATATTGTTTAGCCATTTTGGTGGGTATGCAGTTGTAGCCCACTGTGGTTGTAATTTGCATTTTCTGATTAGTTAGGGTGAACAACTATTTACTGGCCATTGAATATTCTCTTTTGTGAAGTCCTTACATCTCTTACCCATGTTTCTATTGGGCTTTCTTTTTCTTATTGATCAACTAAAGTTCTTCATATATTCTGGGTACAAGCCTTTTGCTGGTTATGCATCTCAAATGTCATCTTCGACTCTCTCAATGGAATCTTTTGATGAGGAGGTAATCAGCTTTAATGTAATACTAATTTATCAGTCTTTTCTTTTATTGCTAGTGCTTTTTGTGTCTGAAGACAATTTTTCCAACCCAAAGATCATGAAAATAACTTCCTATACTCTTACAAAAGCTATTTTTTTGCCTTTTTACATGTTTTACCTATTTTTTGCCTATTTATATATATATGTAAATATATATATATTTCTATGCTCACTTTGGCAACACATTTACTAAAATACATGTATATTTGTTATATATTTGGAAATGACTTTTTCTGTGTGGCATAAGGTAGGGATTGTTTAATCTTTTTCTATCGAATACCAATTTTTCGAGCATGATTTATTTAAAAAGGCTGTTACTTCTGTACTGTTCTGCAATCTTCAATGTTCATAAATCAAATGTATATATATGTAGAGTTCTGGCTCTCTATTTTATTGCACAAATCTACTTTCTATACTCCTTTCAATGATATACTGTCCTAATTAAATGTATATTAAGACTGGATACGTGGTAAAGCAATTCTTCCTATCTTGATTTCTTTGGGAGTGTTTTAGCTATTCTTGGTCCTTTGTACTATATATTATCAAATTTGAATCAGTTTATCAAGTTTCACACAAAAAACTTAAAATTTAAATTCCATCTGCATTAAGAATATAGTTATGCTGTATAATATGGTAGTCACCAGCAACAAACAGCCACCAAGCACTTGAAATATGGTTAGCCCAAACTGTAAATGTAAAATGCACCCTGGGAAAAATAAAATGCACACCAAGTTTCAAATAAGTATGAAAAATATCATATCTCATGAATAATTTTCTAATGTTGATTATATGTTGAAATGACAGTTTTGATATACTGGGTTAAATAAAATATATCACAATTCATATTAATTTTTTACTTTTTAAATGTAGGTCCTAAAAAATTAAAATTAAGTATGTCGATCACATTACATTTCTATTGGAAAATGCTCATCTATACAAACCCACATCTTTATAATACTGTGTGTGTCATGTGTCATGTGAATATGGCACAACCTTGCAAATTATTTTGGTCTTCTAAATTTTCTTTAAATAAAATTTCCTAGTTTTCTGCATAGAGTTTTTGCATAACTTTTGCTAGATTTATCCCTAGTTGAGTTTTTTATACTATTGTAAATACTATCTTTTTTTTTTTTAAAAAAAGATTTTATTTATTTATTTGACAGAGAGAAACACAGCGAGAGAGGGAACACAAGCAGGGGGAGTGAGAGAGGGAGAAGCAGGCTTCCCACCGAGCATGCGGCCTGATGTGGGGCTCGATCCTGGGTCTCCGGGATCATGACCTGAGCTGAAGGCAGTCGCTTAACCAACTAAGCCACCCAGGTGCCCCTGTAAATACTATCTTTTTAAAAAATTCCATTTTCTCTTGCTACTATATAGATATAAAATAGATTTTATTTATTGACCTCTGATCCAACAACTTTCCGAAACCCTTATAATTCCAAAAATGTACGTGAAGATTTGGATTTTCTATGGACACAATGATGTTACATAAACAGTGACAATTTTATTTCTTCTTTTTAAACCTTAAACCTTACTTCTTTTCCTGGTCTTACTGTACTTGCTAGTATCTCTAAGATAATGTGAACGGAAGTAGAATAATGGATGTCCTTGTCATATTTCAAATCTAAAAGGTAAAGCTTTCAATATTTTAACATTAACATGAGGATTATATGAGCACTCCTTTGGAGATGTAACCCAGAGCCCTGCACCCCTGGTGTTTCTGCTTGGGGCAGGAGCCTTGTCTCTGGATGTACTTGGTGGGGGGGATGAATAAAGGCCAAAGGCTCCAACATTTGTGTGGCCAGAAAAGAAAAAAGGAACATGAGTACTCTAAATCTATGGGGCTTGTTCATATTTGAAACACATTATCGTCATAATATCAATGAATATAATTTCATATTTTAGTTTGAAGTATTTATTTTTAAATCTCATCAAAACATATCCACTAGGGAGTACTTACTTAAGAATCATAGTCATTGTTTCTTTTCGATCTTTTCCTTGGAAAGGTAGTGTACCAGTAAGCATTTCAAACTATAAAAAGGCAATATCATCAGAGGTATTAGTCAAGAAGCATAAAATCCCAAGGTCAGAAAATAAAAAAGTATCATATTAATTCAAACCAAATCTTGTAAAATTGCTATATAATAAACAAGTGATTATAGTTCTACCATATTACTGAACTCAAAAAACACTCCAATCCTTACCATTAACACACCAAAAGACCACCAGTCTGCACTCTGAGTATGACCTCGACGATTAACTACTTCGGGAGCCATGTATTCCACAGTTCCACAGAAAGAATATGCCTTCTTTTCATGGTCAATAGACTCTTTACTAAGACCAAAATCTGCCAAAATACATAACAAGTTCATAACTATTGTACAATAATTTCCACACTTAAAGCTTTGAGTTCTAATATTTACATTTATTATTAAAATTTCTAATTGAAGTTTTCAAGGCAATGTGTTACTCAATATTTGTACCACAATCAACTTTAAAAGAAATTATATAGCGTAGAAGAGACTATTTTAAAAAATCAGGATTTTTACCTGTTAACTTGATGTGACCTTCTTCATCAAGAAGTATG
This sequence comes from Spilogale gracilis, assembly GCA_004023965.1. Taxonomy (NCBI): domain Eukaryota; kingdom Metazoa; phylum Chordata; class Mammalia; order Carnivora; family Mephitidae; genus Spilogale; species Spilogale gracilis. Next base: position 97,810 of record PITA01002401.1, on the reverse strand, counting down.
CTGAAAAAAAAATAAATTCAGAAAATCTTTTTAAACCATAGATATTTACAGAACCTAGAACTTAAACTGCTGTGTTAAGCACCAGATCACCACATTTATTCTAAAGTATTGTTTTAGACCTTGAATAAGGGAAAGGTAAAAAAAGGAGACAATTTTTTTGGATACACATACATAACAAAAGCCAAAAGCAAAGAAAGCCTTAAAAATGTGTATTAAAGGTACTTGAAAACTATTAGGAAAAGATCCAAAACCTGTATTCTTTCTAATTTTTAGTTGCTCTTTGTAATGCCTTTCTGCAGAGGTGGCCTAACTAAAATCCCTAGTGCTTGCACAAGAGACAGAGGGTCCACATATTTAAGTCAACTGCATTAGAGTAGTCATTTCCTTGGTCATTTTTAAGGCATCTGACTCAATCATTCTTTCCTAGTTTCTCTATCCAATCCTCTTCTTCTTTTCTTTCTCTTTTTCTTTTTAAAAAGATTTTATTTATTTATTTGACCGAGAGGAATATAACGAGAGAGGGAACACAAGCAGGGGAAATGAGAGAGAGGGAGAAGCAGGCTTCCTGTTGAGCAGGGAGCCCGATGTGGGACTCGATCCTGGGACTCCAGGACTATGACCTGAGCCAAAGGCAGATGCTTAACGACTGAGCCACTCAGACGTCCTTCTTCTTCTTCTTCTTCTTCTTTTTTAGAGCATGGGGGTGGGGGGGAAGAGGGAGACAGAATCTTAAACAGGCTTGGTGCTGGACACAGGGCCTGATCTCAGAACCCTGAGATCATAACCTGAGACAAAAATCAAGAGTCGGACACTTAACCGACTGAGCCAGCCAGGCGTTTCCTAGCCAATTTTTATAAGTTCTCCAGTGTTTTTCTCTCTTTCTTAGTAAACTCTGAGCTTCTAGGTTTGACCTTACTCATCTTGTATCTCAGTACCTGTTATAGACAAATAAGAAACGTATGTTGAATGCATGGGGCCAATCTACAAAAGTCCAATAAGGCATTCCAAGTAGTTTGGGCTTCTTCTCAAGGACACTGAAGATCATAAAAAGTTTATATGCATGAAGTGTAGAGATAATCAGATCTGCATTTTCACAAAACAATTTAGAGGGGAAAATAAAGGGTATTTAGTGAGCTCTTAGATATGGAACATGATAAAGAACAAATGGAGAAGACACTCAGGTTTCTGGCTTTAGGAGATACTTGAATGGAGAATAATGTCCTTAATTAACAAGTTATAGGAAGGGATAAGTACTAGGCTGTAAGCTAATAATTCTATTTCTGGATAGGTATTTTACTATATAGACTTGAAAGGCCAAGTAATAAACTTTTTCACTTATATTCAAAGCCATTCCATAACACAGGCATTTCCTTACTTTTAATTCTAACTAAAAAAATGTGAAAGCCAAATTTTGCTATAATAAAATTTTACTGTGTCAAAAATACTACCAACCTTTCTACATCATCAATTCAAATAGGATTACAATAAAGTTTACTATTGAGTATAATTCAGTAGGGACTTATTTTTCATGTCTTCTTCATAAGGGACTTAGGAAAAAATACAAATCTTAATTATGCTTGATTATAAAGCAGACCAACCATTTCCAGAATATAAAGGGAATTATTAGGTATGGTGTAAATCATCCTCCCTTCTAATAAATACATGAAAGACAATTCTAAAAACAAAACCTCAAATCATCCTTGGTAATTTTGAGGAAAAAAAGAGAACATAGCTAACAGAACATTACTTATACCTTCTATAGCAAATGTATTTTTTTAAGATAACCATCCCCATCCTTTATCTTTGAAGAAAAAGCCAACTGTATTACCTTTTTTTGATTTTTTTTTAATTGACAAAAAGAGAGAGATCACAAGTAGGCAGAGAGAGAGGAGGAAGCAGGCTCCCTGCTGAGCAGAGAGCCCAATGCGGGCCTGGATCCCAGGACCCTGGGAGCATGACCTGAGCCGAAGGCAGAGGCTTTAACCCACTGAGCCACCCAGGCGCCCTGTATTACTTTTAATAAGCAAAGTTCCTTTTCTTTTTTTATATATTTTATTTATTTGAGAGAGAGTGAGTGAGTGAGCATGGGAGGGGAGGTCAGAGGGAGCTGGGAGCCCGATGCAGGACTCGATACTGGGACTCTGGGCTCATGACCTGAGCTAAAAGCAGTTTCCTAACCAACTGAGCCACCCAGGCACCTGCAAAATTCCTTTTCAATAACTAATAATCATTTTCAGTCATATTTATTATAACAGAGTTCTGGTTTAAAAGAATGTGGAAAACCCCTTACAATGAATAGAACTGATGCACAAACTGAAATTTCTTCCAAGTTCTACATGATGGTATATACTTGGATTACTTATAACTAAGTGTTCTTTCAATTAATAGTGTCATCTAGGCATCTTAGTGAAAGATCTCACTTCTTACTTACATTTGATCTTATTCGACTCTTCAGAAGAGCCCATTCTATATACATTAATTTTTTTGTTAAATTTAAATTTTTTTCCAGTGTTCCTATATACATTAATTTTATGACCAATGCTAATCCTTACAATACATTCAACTAAATGATATAAAACACTAACACATATTTTTATTATGAATGTTTAATTATATGTTTATAGTAATTTTTTCCTTCTAAGGACTAGATGTGTGAATATTTATTCTCACTAGGAATTATGTTTTGTGTCTCAACAGTTAGAAATCTGGAAAATGATGAGAAAAACAAAACTTAGTAATTAAACAATGGACGTATCTGAAACTTATCCAAAACCAAAATGTATGAAAAACAAAAGTAAAATGTGAAAGTAAAATAATTTCTAAATGATCATGTAATAGGATCCCAAAGGATCATTTCCGATATAATATATAATTTAAATTTTGCATGTAACTTTTTAAAAGATTTTATTTATTTATTTGACAGAGAGAGTGATCACAAGTAGGCAGAGAGAGAAGGAAGCAGGCTCCACTGAGCAGAAAGCCCCATGACACGGGCCTGGATCCCAGGACCCTGAGATCATGACCTGAGCCGAAGGCAGAGGTTTAACCCACTGAGCCACCCAGGCACCCTGCATGTAACATTTTAACATTAATATCCAAATTTTTTAAAAAAGATTTATTTATTTAATAGAGACAGAGTGCAAGTGTGAGTGGGGGGAGAGGCAGAGGAAAGAGAGAGAATCTTGAGCAGGCTTCACGCCTAGCACAGGGCCCGATAAAGGGCTCCATGTCACGACCTGAGATTATGACCTGAGCTGAAGTCAAGAGTTGGATATTGGGGCGCCTGGGTGGCTCAGTTGGTTGGGCGACTGCCTTTGGCTCAGGTCATGATCTTGGGGATCTGGGATCGAGCCCCACATCGGGCTCCCTACTCTGCGGAAGGCCTGCTTCTCCCTCTCTCACTCCCCCTGCTTGTGTTCCCTTATCTGGAACACAATCAAAATCTCTCGCTGTGTTTCTCTCTGTCAAATGGATGAGTAAAATCTTTAAAAAAAAAAAAAAGAGTTGGATATTAACGAACTGAGCCACCTAGGTGCCCCAAGTATTAGCTTCTTGATACTTGCTACTACAAAAACAATGGAAATCTGCTCAACTCACACTAAAAATCTGAGATGATGTGGAGAAGAAAATTTTCAGAGGCTCAGGTCATGATCTCAAGGTTGTAAGACTGAGCCTCCACTGAGTGTGGAGCCTGCTTAAGATTCTCTCTCCTTCTACCTCTGCCCCCTGCTCATGCATGTTCTCTCTCTCCCCTTCCCTATAAAAAACCCAAGGAAAGCATTAGCTCTATGCTACCCTCCATACAGAAAATTTTCTAGATGGAGTTAAAAGAGAAAAAAAAGAATGCAGAAATCAGTGCTGGAACACATGCAGCACCACACAAGCTGGTTATTACTCCCCTAATCCGGAAGTGGAAGCTACTTATTGGACACCATAAGGTGAGCTCTCACGCCTTACAGAGACGATTTCTTTTCCGATTAGATTACTGTCATTTTTCAACAATCTATCCCTTTCTTATGTTGATTTTTAAACTAATAGATTTTGTTAGTTTTTTTACAAATCCTTCTCTAGCAACTTACAGCTCAAAATAGGAATTAAGTAAAGCAACTCTTTATCTGGGGCTTCTCCTTAATTATTTCTTCTGGAAACAATGCCTAACAAAATCTGATTTGGGGTTTTGCTTTAAAAAAATAAAAATTAGGGACGCCTGGGTGGCTCAGTTGGTTGAGCGACTGCCTTCGGCTCAGGTCATGATCCCGGAGACCTGGGATCGAGTCCCACATCAGGCTCCCTGCTTGGCGGGAAGCCTGCTTCTCCCTCTCTCACTCCCCCTGCTTGTGTTCCCTCTCTGGCTGTGTTTCTCTCTGTTAAATAAATAAAATCTTTAAAAAAATAATAAAAATAAAAATTACAAAAATAAAAGGGAAAAAAGAAACCATAAAATGAGAAGATAAGTATCTGATTATGGCATTGGAAAAGGCCTTCTAAGAATAAAAGTCATGGAAGAGATCACAAAAGATTGGTAGATCTAAGAAAAAAATACTGTGTAGGTAAAAATAGAATAAGTTAAATTAAAAGGCAAACTAAAAAGACTATTTACAATATATGTCAAATGGTTAAATTCTTAATTTCTTTTTTTCTTTTTTTAATATTTCATTTATTTATTTGAAAGAGAGTTAGAGAGAGAGAGAGCATGAGAGGGGAGGTCAGAGGGAGAAGCAGACTCCCAGCAGAGCTGGGACCCTGATGTGGAACTTGATGCCAGGACTCCAGGATCATGACCTGAGCTGAAGGCAGTGGCTTAACCAACTGAGCCACCCAGGCGCCCCTAAATTCTTAATTTCTAAAGGTATCTTGTAGAACAGTTGGAAAAAAATATTCCAAGGTAAATGGCTGAAGGTCATGAAAAGATAAATCACAAAAAATACAAAGTGCCAATAAACATATGAACATGAATTTCAACCTCATTAAAAATTTAAAAAATGCAACTGAAAACAAGACAGCAATAACAGATATTATGATTAGCAGTTTTAAAAAAAGATTTTATTTATTTATTTGACAGAGAGAAAGATCACAAGTAAGCAGAGAGAGAGGAGGAAGCAGGCTCCCTGCTGAGCAGAGAGCCTGATATGGGCCTTGATCCTAGGACCCTGAGATCATGACCTGAGCCAAAGGCAGAGGCTTAACCCACTGAGCCACCCAGGTGCCCAGCAGTTTTTTATTTTTCATTTTTAAGATTTTACTTATGTATTTATTTAAGAGAGAGAATGAAAGAGAGAGGAGAGCATGTGAGGGGGAAGGTCAGAGGGAGAAGCAGACTCCCTGCTGAGTAGGGAGCCCAATGTGGGACTCGATCCCAGGACTCCAGGATCATGACCTGAGCAAAAGGCAGTTGCTTAACCAACTGGGCCACCCAGTCACCCTGAATGGCAGATTTTTTTTTAATCTTTTTTTTTTTAAAGGAAGGCTAATATTTTTTTTTACGATTTTATTTATTTATTTGACAGAGACAGAGATCACAAGTAGGCAGAGAGAGAGGAAGAAGCAGGCTCCCCACTGAGCAGAGAACCCGATGTGGGCCTCCGATCCCAGGACCCTGAGATCATGACCTGAGCCGAAGGCAGAGGCTTTAACCCACTGAGCCACCCAGGCGCCCATGACTGGCAGATTTTTTTTTTTTAAAGATTTTATTTATTTATTTGACAGAGAGAAGCAGACTTCCTGCCAAGCAGGAAGCCCGATGTGGGGCTCGATCCCAGGTCTCCAAGATCATGACCTGAGCCGAAGGCAGTCACTTAACCAACTGAGCCACCCAGGTGCCCCTAGATTTTTAAGAGTATGAGATTACATAGTGTTAGCAGAAATGTGAAGCACGGGCACTCTAACGTAATTCTTGTGGTAGTTCTACAAAGTAATTTTACTTTTTATTACCTCCTAAATAATTATATTACATTGCATTCAACTTAGCAGCATGATTCCTTACTTTTCCGGTTTTAAGTCTCTATAGATTATTCCCAGGCTATGCAGATGGTCTAAAGCAAGTGCAAGTTCAGCCAAGTAGAATTTGACATCTTCTTCTGTGAACATCACCTAAAATAAAATAATAATTTTTTGGTCTCATTTTCTTTCTGTGTCTGTTGTTTTTATTTAAAATTCAGTCCTAGAGTTTAAATATTCAAAAAGTTATAAATACACTAATCACGTGTAGTTTTATCCACAATTTACTAATGAAAGGAATTTGCGAAAATGATCACATCAGTCAACGAATCACTTTCTAAGTGCTAAATGGGCACTGTGGGGGAGATAATTTTACATTTTATTAAGTAACATCTATATTGTGTCATGGTTGCCCTATCACAGTAACATTTTAGAAATGAAAAGTGATCTTTTAAATACATACTGAATTTCCACTACTAATTGTTTAAGGATATCTTGATATATTATTGTTTCTGAAAAACTGTAACCAAAAGATGCAGGACAAAAGAGAAAGACAGTTCATCAATTTAAAGTACTACTTTCAGTATAATTTCAAAAGGTAGGAAAATGACTTTTTGACTCTAATACCTCAGTGTAAGAGTCTTGTGCCAGTAGAGAAAATATGATAAACATAATATTGAAATATAACACAGCTTTAGTTAAAATAGGGTACACATAGATAGATTAAAAATAGAGATTAATTACATACCTCTTTGGATAAGCGTGTAAACAAATCTCCTCCCCTGAGAAAATCCAAAATAAGATACAACTTCCCTTCAGTTTGAAAAGCTGAATGAAGAAATGAAAATTTCTGTTTAACCCACCAGTTTATTTTTTTGGCTTACATTCGGTCAACTCATTTACAAATGAATATTATTTTTAAGAAAATTAATGATTATATCATAGATCTAAATTGATTTTCACTGAGAAGATAACCACTGATTTCTCTTAGTTTCCATGTGGAAATGTTAAAGGCAGAGTTTTTTAAATTATGGAACCACTAGAACATTTGTTGCATTTTCTTCAGGCAACAGTCTCCCAGGAATATAGTAGTTTTAAAACATGTGATCAATAAGAAAAATTTCCAACATGGTTACTTAACCATGAAACAAAATACAAGAACTTTGTCACTTAAGTGCAAGAAAAATGTGTGTTTAATTACACAAAGCTTTAATTACACAAAGAATCACCACAACTTTTTTACCCACTGAGAAAAAGCACATACACCTTTGGGGAAAAGAAAGGTGAGAAAAACTTCAGGATGCTGACATTAGGGATCTTTCCTGCTCTTAAGAAAAGTTGGGAGAACACATATGGAATATAAAATGCTGGTGCACTGTTACTAATTATATAATATAATAAACTCCTTATTATAATAAAAACAATTAATTATTATTACTTATTTCTATGGCTACCACTCAGAAATGTAAGTATAAATGCAATAAAGGCTTCTAAAGTTTAAGAAGTAATGGCTTAATTTCCATGATTTTATTTATGTATTAAACACATATAAATATACACAAATATTTATATACATTAATGTAACTGAATGCACTCAGGGATCAGGGGATCAGGTGGAGGGATGTGGTTGCAAGTGGTTTATAACTTACCATAATGCAATTTGACAATAAAAGGATGATTAACTTCTACCAAGATATCACGCTCCATTTTTGTCCGAACACGATCTCGAACTACAAAATATTGCACATATGGCTGTACTACAATAGCTTTCAGAGACAATCTTTAAAACAAAATCTCTTTGGTGCCTATTTTAAATAAAATTATGCTAAAATGTGAATTCATATTTTTATCCACACCAACAAAGCTATTTATATGTACAAATAAAACTATTACTCTTGAATTTTCAAAATTAATATATATTTTTTACTAAATTATACAACCAGAAGAAATTGTTCATATTTATAAAATCTTTGCTTTAGGTTAAAAATACATACAGAGAACATACCAGATGTTAAATCAGATGTTGGCTTTAACATCAAATTTATAAGTATTTTAATCAAAGTTATGAAAAATGACCAAAAAAGAGTAACATTTTAAAAATGAGGCACCCCAAAGAAATATTAAAACACACGCAGAAGATGGAATAGGTTTCACTACTCCTACCAACCCTATCAACTCAATTTAGCAAGCATTCATTAAGCATCTGTAAAATGTGACTGACACAGTGAAGGATGAGTATACCCCAAAATGTCTATTTTGGGGAAAGGAGGAGAGGGAGAGGAAGAAGAAATAATGTGGTACAGCTGAAAGAATAAAGGTTTTTTTGGAGTTAAGTCAGATTCAGATCTGTGTAATCTTAAACAAGTTACGTACTTAAGAGCCTCCATTACCCCTCATCTATAAAGTAGAGATAACACCACTGTACCTTTATAGTCTGTGTGACCATTTGAGATAAGGCCTGTACATCCCAGAGCCTGGTATATAGGAGATAGTCAATTAAATGGTAGCTATAGCACCATGAATACGATAAATGGATAAAAGGACATATTACTAGCAATAAGTAGTACAGAAAAAATTCAGAGAAGGGGAAGATGAGTGCGAAAGCATGAATGAAGGGGTGGAATTAGGCACTTTTGGAGTGGAATTTAGATGGATGGGAAGGATCAGGCCTAAAGAAGAAAAGTCCAGGTATGGAGTACCAGCACAAGCAAGGACATGGAGGCACACATGAGGAAGAGAAAGGAACCAAACTGGTATGGAAATTGGGGAGGTTAAACTGGGCAGACCCAGATTCTTGAAAATTTGGAATGGCAGATAAAATTATCGTTGATCCTACAGGTAAAGCTCTCTTTTACCAATCAATGATTCCCTGAGCAGATTCTATGTACCAGGTATTGTGAGATACAAAATAATCTTCAAGAAGCTCATAATCTGGTGGGAATGAAAGATACCTAACTAAATAGAATACATTCCGGTAGTATTCTTGTTGGTAGCTCAATGGATTTAAGAAATGAAAATGACCATTAATTAAAATTTTATTATTTTTTCTCTTGCATAAAAAGGATAAATCATAAATGACTTGCACTCTTCAGGCCAGAGAGACTGAATGGTTATGTCAGAGATTAAGCAGAAAGAACCAAGGAGAGAGCCTTCTGTGGGGGGGGAGAGGGGCAGAGAGAAAGATGAACTGGTATTCTTTTCAATATAAAGTGATCAGATATTTAAAAACACAGAAATAAGACCCCTGGAAAAAAAAAGAGACAAATAATCTAAAACAAAATCCTATTTTTCCCATTCTACCAGTTTTTCACTTTTAATCGGGAGATTTCAGTGCCAGTGACTGAAAATGGGCAAACCAGATATAGAAATCATTTTGCTCTTGACAGCTATAAAGCTCTGTCTTTTAAATGACTTGTCCAGCAAATATATCAAATTCAGTATCAGTCTCTGATTTCATTATCTTATCCTATCACAACTCTGGTATCTTCTTTCCAACAGACCCTTTCTATTATTTATATAAATGAGGTTCATCACCTAGGCCTGCTGATAATTCTGTTCCAGTCTAGCCCACATTTGTGCTTTTCTACTACTACGCATATGATCTTGGATTCAGGTTCTATTACTTTAAAGCTGGATTCCAAATTTCTATCTCTTTCAATAATTACACAAATATTACAAAGCTTATCATTAACTCACTTCTCTGCTCACTGAGCAGCAAAATAACCATCAGTGTATTTACTGTATATCCCTAATCTATTATGCTATCACAACAAAAAGAACACTTATTTGGGAGTCAGGAACTACAGGTTTCAGTGGCCCTGCTGGTAACTAGATGAATTACCTGGTCAAATTCTGACACTGCTCAAGGACTTCCTGTTTCCTTTTCTATAAAATGAGAGGCTAGAACAAGAGTATTGTTTTCTGTTATGATTATCTTGTGAGGTGGCTTCCTTACATGTAACACTGATGAGAACTTGTTTAGTTGAAAATGAGCAGCAAGATTTACTTACTGAAGAATTCCTTCATTTTGTCTGAGGCAGAACGGTGTAATAATTTTAATCTGGTTTCTTTTATCATGTAAAGTCCTACTGACAAATATAAATCATCCTACAATCAGGAATTTTGATTAGGATATACTAGTTTAGAAGACGGCATGCTTCATATTGGCTAAACTCTAAACCCTAAAATAGAATTTTTTTTAAGATTTTATTTATTTATTTGACAGAGAGAGAGATCACAAGCAGGAAGAGAGGCAGGCAGAGAGAGAGGAACAAATAGGCTCCCCACCAAGCAGAGAGCCCAATGCGAGAGCCTCGATCCCAGGACCCTGAGATCATGATCTAAGCCGAAGGCAGAGGCTTTAACCCACTGAGCCACCCAGGTGCCCTAAAATAGAATTTGTAATGACTCATGCTGGCAAAGCAACTACATTCCTCTGAAATGATTTTTCTCATATAGTAACTGTTAGATTTTAAATCTTCCTTGACTTGAACATAAGAATGAAATGCTGTTTATGTTTCTTTTTTTTTTTTATTATCTAGTACTTGTTTTTATTAATATATTGATTGATATTAATTGACATAATATATTATGTTAATTAATATATTATTTTTTTTTTGCCTAGTATGCTATGCAGTTTATTTTTTTTTTATTATTTTTTTTTTATTGTTACTAAATTTTTTTTCCAGTGTTTCAAGCTGTTTATGTTTCTAAGATTATGTATTAAGAAACTTTAAGGCCCACAGACTACTGTATTAGGACAAAAGTCCCTATAAACTCAACTTAACACTACTGACTTCAACTTGACCCCATTTACTATGTTAATAGGAACTCTGAAATGGAAAGAGACTTATGGTTAAACATAAATGTTTTACTTTCTACATTCTTCCACAGCCCCACTGAAATTATGATAATGGAAAAATTATGCATAAACTCACAAGGACAAAAACAGGAGAAGAAGCAAGAGCAGAAGGTAAGTAAGTGGTAACTTATATAGTAGGTAAGAGAAAGCTAAAACCTAAGCCTTAGGGAATGAAGCCAATGAGAAATAAGGAAATTCTTGCCATAGAACCCTTTCTAGTTGGCTATTTGGTACCTTACTCTTTTTTCTTTTTTTAAGATTTATTTATTTGAGAGAGAGATAGAGAGGGAGGAGAAGGGCAGAGGGAGAAGGGGAGAATCTCAAGCAGGCTCCCCGCTGAGCATGGAGCCCAAAGCGGGGCTTGAGCTCATGACCCTGAGATCATGACCTGAGCCAAAAGCAAGAGTTGGACACTCAACCAACTGAGCCACACAGGTGCCTTGGTACCTTACTCTTAAATGTGAAAAAGATAGCAAAGGATCCCCAGGCATTTGAGGAAAGGCTCTAAAGATGAAAAACAGTTATTAAAATAAACAGAAAAATGGGAATAAAGGGAAACAGAGATAATGTAAAGAAGAGGGAGAAAACTTAAAAATCAACCTTGTAATTTATATACACCAACAGAGCAAAGACCACATGGTACCCATGAAACAAAAAGCTTTAAAAGGGGCAAAATGGAAGGAACCAGTATCTTCAACAAATAAACTACAAAAAAAATGGAGATAGAATTCACAGATTAAAAGAGAAATCAACCAACTATAGACATATAGATCTCGATTTATTTATTTATTATTAACATATAATGTATTATTTGTTTCAGGGGTACAGGTCTGTGAGTCATCATAGATCTCAATTCAAACAACTGCAAAAAGAAAGAAGCATTATAACAATAGGAACAAGTGGAAATTCAAACACTGATTAGATATCTATATTAATTTTTTAGGTAAAGTGATATAGTTGTATTATTTCTTTTAAGAATCTTTGAGAGGGGCGCCTGGGTGGCTCAGTTGGTTAAGCGACTGCCTTCGGCTCAGGTCATGGTCCCGGAGACCCGGGATCGAGTCCCACATCGGGCTCCCTGCGGGAAGCCTGCTTCTCCCTCTCTCACTCCCCCTGCTTGTGTTCCCTCTCTAGCTGTGTTTCTCTCTGTCAAATAAATAAAATCTTAAAAAAAAAAAAAATCTTTGAGAGATACATACTAAAATAATTATGGAAGAAACTGTACAATGTCTAGAATTTACTTCATAGTATCAAGAGAGGGGAAAGGACATAGACCCAAAAAAATTTGAGCATGAGTTGAGAAATGCTGAGGCAGCAAGCAGGGTATATGGGAGTTCTCTATTCTTTTGTTTCTTTCTGTAATGTTTGACGCTTTCCGTACTATGAAGTTTTTAAAAATGGAATCGAGAACAAGGAAAATCTAGGAAATTAAAAAATGATGGTAGAAACAAAAATGTCAATAGAAATTGTGAAAGAGGGCGCCTGGGTGGCTCAGAGGGTTAAAGCCTCTGCCTTCGGCTCAGGTCATGATCTCAGGGTCCTGGGATCGAGGCTGGAGGCTCGGGCTCTCTGCTCGGCGGGGAGCCTGCTTCCTCCTCTCTCTCTGCCTGCCTCTCTGCCTACTTCTGATCTTTTTCTCTGTCAAATAAATAAATAAAATCTTTTAAAAAAAGAAATTGTGAAAGATAATTGGTAATATTTCCTAGAAAATAGCTAAAAAAAAAGACAAAACTGGAAAACAGCAAGGAAAAAAATTAAATGATCCAGGAAGTCCAACATATTCAGAGAGAAGGAGTTACAAAATGGGGAAGAAATGGCAAATGACTTTCTAGATTGGAAAAAACCACCCCATACCTAATATGATAAATTTTAAATGTTCACACTAAAGAAATACCACTGTACAAATTCCAGAATGCCAGAGATAAAGAAGACTTCCAAAGAGGAAAAGCAGCTTATGTACAAAGGACTGGAAGTCAGTATTGCAATATACCTCCTAACTGTAACACAGGAAATCTGAAGACAATGGAAACAATACCTTCGAATATCTAAGGGAAAATTTTTTCTCACCTGGAATTCTACTCTCAGCCAAATTATATATTAACTGAGGGGGTAGAATAAAGGCATTTAAGACATTCAAGGTCACAGAAATTTTACCAACCATTCACCCTTTCTGAAGTAGCTACTAGGAGATGTGTTCTACCCAGACTGGAAAGTGAACTGAGAAAGAGCTAGACACAGAATTTAGAAAAGATGTGAAGGTAATGTGACTCCAGTATACTATCTGGCTCAGTTAGGAAAAGTTCTTATAAAGCTGTAATAATGTGGGACACATGTGTGGCTCAGTCAGTGAAGTGTCTGCCTTCAGCTCTGGTCATGATCCCAGGGTCCTGGGATGGAACTCAGCATCCAGGTTCTTGCACAGCATGGAGCCTGCTTCTCCCTCTGCCTGCCATTTACCCTGCACTCTCGCTCTCTCTTTCTCTCTGGCAAATAAATAAAATATGAAAAAAAAGCAAGCTGTAATAATGAAAACATTACTGGGTAGACATGAAAGGCAGAATTATGTGTGGGTGGTAGCATGAGAGAACTAAATCCTATCAGTCATGTTAGGAAGTCAATAAATTATGTCACCAAATGAACACAATCAAAGAAATGCAATAAAGAGTATTGAATGTGGAGGTAAATGACAGAAACAGCAATTAAGGAGTTGAACGTAATTGTCTCTGAGGGTCGAGAACTGGGATAGGGAGGAGAGTTGGTAAAGCCAATGCTATTTTGTAAGATTCTATATACATATTACTTCGATAAAAATTAAAACTGAATTTAAGAATGCATTAAAAATTATCTGACGGCTTATAATTCCAGTATGTCAAATATTTTCATTTTTCTAGGGTTTCTTCTATAGTTTATATCCATATAATTTTACATATTTGTGGTAGCCAAATTTGTTATAATTGTTCACTTACATATTTTCATTAAGTTTACTTTGGGTAGTATATCTGAAATATTTCTTTTAAATAATATTCTATTAAATAGTATACTGTAATTTTTAAACATTCCTATATTTTTCAATATTTGTGTGATTTCTAAATTCTCAACATTATAAATTAATGTTGCTGTGAGAATTTTCAAGTGCATGAATTCTTTGAGATTATTTCCTCAGGTTAATTTAGCAGCAACAATGCCTCTTTGTATTTATTGCAAAACCACTTTCCAATTTATGCTGCCATCATATGAAATGTTAACATTATTTTCCATATATTTCTTTATCAGTAAAATGGAACATTTTTCCAAACATTATTTTATCCTCTTCATTAAAATTTATTCTGAAATCCTTTAGGTAGAGGTTGTAATGCTACTTTTCAGGACCTCCTAACTCAATTATTCCTTTTACATATATTAGTTGGATTCTACTGTAAGGAAGAGCTCTTTCTTGCTCCACATTACTTAGTTTATGGATCAATCCATGGATTTTTGTTTGATTCAGTGGTTTATCATCTATCACTATCATTAATTATTGCAATGTTGAAATTGTCCTAGATTTGGCCTGTAGGAGCCCTGTACTCATTCCTCATATTACTATTTTCTAATATTTGAGGCAAATAATTTCATGATTTCTTATTTATACTATTTTTCATTCTGTGAAAGGCTAAAATTTTTTGCAGTGTCAATCTGTTTATAATTTGAAATTTGCTCAATATCTCTTCACAAGTTTCCTACATGTGTTAAGTTGTAAAATTCAGTTAGATTGTTCGGTTAGATTGTTAAGATTTCTTTATGGCATAGGGTTTAAGAGAAGACTAATTTTTTTCCAGGTTGCTCAGGAGCATTTCAAACAAAATTTATGAAATCATTATTTCTCATTGTTCTGTATAGCTGGTTTGCCATATAGCACAGCACATATTCTCTTGGAGGTGTATGCTTTTCAAATGAAATTTTAAATATTTAAAGGAAAATTCAATAGGAATCTTGAGGATATGGAGCTAATTGGGTGACCAGATGAATACTAAGATTTTTTTAAAGATTTTATTTATGTATTTGACAGAGAGAAACACAGCTAGAGATGGAATACAAGCAGGGGGAGTAAGAGAGAGAGAAGCAGGCTTCCCGCCAAGCAGGGAGCCCAGAGCCCGATGCGGTGCTGGATCCCTGGTCTCCAGGATCACGACCCGAGCCAAAGGCAGTCGCTTAACCAACTGAGCCACCCAGGCACCCCTGAATACTAAGATTCTTAACAACAGTTAGTCTTCTCTGAAAGGAAATGGGTATTTATTTCCTTTCCTGATATCTTTTTTAAAAAATATTTTATTTATTTATTTGACAGAGAGAATTCACAAGTAGACAGAGAAGCAGGCAGAGAGAGAGGAAGAAGCAGGCTCCCTGGCGAGCAGAGAGCCCGAAGTGGGCCTTGATCCCAGGACCCTGAGATCATGACCTGAGCCGAAAGCAGAGGCTTTAACCCACTGAGCCATCCAGGTGCCCTCCTTTCCTGATATCTTTTAGAATTTCTAGTTTCACAGTTTCCTTTAAGCATACTATATACAATACAGATCCTGTTGGATATATGAAACTTACTTTTATTGTTTTTGTGAATGACCTCTTTTGTTTAAGTTCCACTGATGTAGTTTTATAACTTGGGAGTAAACATAAAGTTATACAAGTGGTGATATAAACTAGGGCACTGAGGTCATAATTTAATTTTCTGATCCTAGCAAGAATCAGTAAGTAGTGTGCCAGTTGTAGAGACTAGATAGGAAAGAAAACATATTCAGGAAAGGAGCAAGAGAAAGAAAGCAGAGGATAGTGTTTAGAGAGAATGGTGGAATTTCTTGGAATGATGATATCCAGGGTAGGTGACAAAAGGGAAAGAATAACATCAGAAATAATAAATGATCATCACAAATATTCCTCCCTAAATATTTTAAAATATTTAAAATTACATGTAAATTGAAAAAAAATGATGCTGGGAATCAATACATTAACAACTAGAAGTTACATAGTAAAATAACCAAAATTACTAAATAAAAGAGTAAAGCATTTTAAAAATTATATATAATTTCTTCTAAATGACTGTTTACCTAAAAGAGTCAAATCCTATAGAAGACTGTTCAAAATCAGAGGCTTAGAATAAAAACTTACTTGGAGACCAGAAGTCAAGATGATAAAGTCCTTAAAATTAAAGCTATTTTTCATTTGGTAAATCAGTAGGTTTTCAAAATATTAAAATAATCACATTAATTTGAAGATGAATCAAACTCAGTGTGAATTTTCTAAACCTTTACTTGCATAAGCCCAGGATGAATTTATAATACTTGTTTTATAACAATACAACTCACATTCTCACTAGTCATATGATTCCTAGCCCAATAGGAAAAATTCACTAAAATAAAGTCTAAATTTAAAGACAGTAACAGGAATAGATTCAGAATGTAAGTAACTAGCCTAGGAGTAACTGGAGATCTGTTGAGACCTTCCAGTTTGCTTAGACTACGCAAACAGTATTAACAGTTGCAGCACTTACCTTTCAAAGTAGCCTTCTTCAATACTTTCATGGCATATAGCTGTCTAGCATCAGAGCCTGAGATTTTTTTGACTAAGAAAACCTGTATTTAAATGAGAGAAAATAAATTTTACAAAGTTATCACAAACTATGCCACTGTTAAAAATAAGACCCTTTCAATAATACAGTGTATTATCAGAGAGATTATTACACTGTAGATGCTTATTTTTCTTATGTATCAAATATAAATACAATGAGCTGTAAACGGTGGTAATAACTTGCAGTGTCAATGTAAGTGAATAGATTTTTCTTTCTTTTGTTGTCTGCTAATTCCCAAAGAGAATGTAACATATTAGACACAAAAATCTTTAAATTCTGTAATTAAAGTCTAACATGTTTAAAGTATAACATAAGTGGTCATTACTCTTTTAACAAAATAAAAATTCTTCCAACTTGGTAAAAATTGTCACACAGGAGTTCCCCTTGACCACCATTTTCCCATTGATACAATTATTCACTGATAATTGGTCTTCTCTATGTATGAAAACTGCACAAAAATTTCTCATTGCTGGGAAGAACAATTTAAAACACACTGAAGAAGCCTATTTACAACTATTTAATGTGACTTAAGACAGAACCCTACCCTTCCACCTTTCAAAAATCAAATTATCACATATACCTAAATATGAAGAACACAGTTCCCATGTGGGTTACTGAGCCTCTTGATTTTCCAAATTATTCTTAGCTGCTTTCAAAATAGTGTGAAACTTATGCAAAATGAATAAAGCCTGCTCTACATAATTCACAGTCATGCTGTAACATGGCTAATACAAAACTATAAATCTTTCCTGTTCATTTGACCATTAGGGCTGTGATCTTTATTTTTAAAGTTTTTATTTAAATTCCAGTTAGTTAACATACAGTATAGTATTAGTGCCAGGTGTATAGTATACTGATTCATGATCTTTTTCATTCAAACTTTAAACATACTTGCTAAATGGATCTGAATTTCAACTATTTTTCTTCTAACTATTCTTTCCTAGCAGTTGCTATTGAGTTGCCACAGATGGGAAGAGAAACAATTACAATTGAGAATTAACTTTCAGGTCAGCTCTCAATTATCTGCTCTAGCATGCCAGGCTATTAGCAAAAATAAAAAAATGCTACATCCAACCGATTCTAGGGCAAGGCAGAGTTTCTCACTTTGAGAAACTGTGCCAAAGGTGATTGGCAATAACCTCAAAAGTCATAAAAAGTCATTGAGCACCAATGCTCAAAATGCTCAAAAGAGCACCACAACTTGTAAAGAAACCTGGATGCACTGTGTTCCTCTCCCCAAATCACTCCCTCTTGTCCTTCCATGATGCTCCACCCTTTAGTTCCTTCTAGCCAGTTAGCAATGAGCCAAACTAGGGAGAAAAAGCATTCCTAATCAGGTTCCTAAGATGGAATGATGTTTAAATGTTAAAGGTAATCAGATTATTAATATTAATATTTCTGAACAGAAATACATTCTAATTAGGTGGAGATAATTAGGATTTACCTGGTACTTATTCTTAAGATTCTCTAATCAAGCTTCTTTGTACCATTCCACAAGAAAAAATTCTCCCTGTGGATATCAAACTTTTTTCACCCTTCTTTGAAAGTACCTTAACACTTTTCAGTACTTCTTAGTTTGCAAAGGACCTTCACAAGCATTTGTAATACATCATCATGATAATTTGGGGAGGCAGGCAGAGTAAGGAATGCCTATTTACAGCTGCAAAGCTAGGGCTTAGAGAGGTTAAATAATTTGACTAGTGTCACAGTGGAGGTATTGGAACAAGAGCCGTTCGGCCACCCAGTTCTGGACTCCTGCTCAGGAGCTCTTGATCTGTTCCCTCTGGCAGGTCACCAGTTAAGTGCAGCAGGAGTAGCAGTGGTCCCAGATGCCATCGGATCTTTCCCAACCAGAGAGCATTCATGACCTTTCGTACACCCCCATGAAGCTATTCTAAGCTCTGACAGGTCATCCCTGGTTTCCTTGGCTTACACCAGCTTTTTAGGATGAGTAAGAAAGGAGACGCCCTATTTTTAATGTTTGCTATTTATAGTAAGGTAAGGGAGATGCATGCTAACTCCTGGCAACTTAAATACTGTGTTCTCTGAAAATCTAATGTATAGAAAGAAACCAATCTATTTGGGTTTATCCATAATACGACTGCATGATAATACAATTTCATAGGAGATATTACATGCGTGGCCTTTTATCATTTAATTCTCACTACTAACCTATGAGGTCAGGACTATTATTAACTCATTACTTCTTTCCAGAATTATATGCTAGGTACTGTGCTACTAGCTCAATGCTGAGACATGGTACAAAGCATGTCCCCTGCACTCATGGAAAGAACACATAGTCTATTAAGGAGATAGCCAATAAACAAACAGTTACACAAATGAAAAACTTGATTTGTGGTGAGTGCTGTGAAGATGAGGTATATAATAATCTGACAGGGTAAAATAGAGGAATATGACTTAGAATGGCAGAGAAGACTTCTTTGAGATCATAAGCATGAGAGGCACTAGTAAGGTGAAGAAAGGCACCAGTAAGGTGAAGAAAGGGGCGGGGTGTTTCACATAGAGGAAAGCACATGTGCAAAGGTTTTCTAGTGGGATGGAGCCAGGTGCTTAAGGACTGAAAAAAAAGGGCTAATGTAGCCAGCACAGAGGTAGTGAAAAATACATAAAGTGATGCTGTTCTGGTAGCTGGGCACCAGAACAAGGGGCTCCTCAGCCATCTTAAGCATCTTAAGAGCAAGCCTTTATCCTAAAGGCTAAAGGAAGCTACTGAAGTATGAGATTACCTCTTGTTGGCTGTCTTGTAAATAGTGGTTTGAAGAAAGAATAAATTTGGGAGTGCCAGTTAGGAGCCTCCTTCAACAGCCCAGGGAGAAATGGGGGTGGCAAAGACTGGAGGAGTGGCAATGGAGAATGAGAGGATAGGCATGATTTGAGAAATCTTTACTAAATCAACAGGATTTGCTGATAGTTCATACTAGTGGGAAGAGGCAAGAGGAAAAGGTGGGCAGTAGAAGGATATATCAAAAATGTCTACCAAGTTTCTGGCTTGCTTAACTGGATGCCATTCGTTGTTGCACAGAAAAATGAAACTGGACAGGTTGGTGGGGGCAGGGGAAAATCATGACTTTGGTTGAGACACATTTAGTTTAAACTGCCTTTGAATCATGTGAAGAGAACAAAATATGCAGCTATACATATGAGTTCAGAGCTTAGAAGCATGATCTAGACTGGAGAGAGAAATCTGTCAGGACAGCTGTATGTGGGTTATAATTAAGATAGTGGGCACAGAGAAAATAATTAGTAGGGAGTATAGAGTGAGGAAAAGGCAGCCTAGTATGGAACATTGAAGAATTTCAATATTTAATGACTGGCTGGAAGAGGAAAATGGGGCTCAAGAGGTTAAGTAACTTGCTCAAACACATGTAACAAGTAAGTTGAAGAAAAAAAAAATCAAATCCATGTCTGGCTGACCTAGAGCCCAAACTTGCAACCATTGCATTCCACTGCCTACTTAACCAATATCTGAAGTAAAAGCATCACTTTTGGTTTAAAGTAAGTTAACAGCTATAATAAGTTACCTATACTAATCAAGAATTGCTAAACAGTCCCTGCAAAATACACAAGGGAGCTAAAATGGTATTGTTTTGAAGCTTGCAAACCATATTACCTTCAGATGTTTCCTCACAGGGAGGTGGTAAGCAAGCATTATAATGTGAAAGTTGAATGCAATCTCAGAATCTTCCTCTTACCGAGAAACAGAATAGTTAGATCAAATAATAGTAATCATAATACTGTACTTCTCAAAATGGAAGACCTGAGGTGTGCAGCGGAACAAGGAATATTTAAAGAAAAATGATGAAGATGTTGCATCTTCAGGAGCAATTTTAGTTGGTGGCTTTGGGAAACATTTTTGATATTAAAGACAAACATGGATAGCATTGATTAGAATGTAACCTTTGCATTCATTTTAATTAATTAATAAAATATTTTATTTGTCAAAGAGAGAGTGAGAAAGCATGTGGTAGCAAAAGCAGGGGGAGTGGCGGGCAGAGGGAGAAGCAGACTCTCTGCTGAGCAAGGAGCCTGACGTGGGACTTGATCCCAGGACATGAGCTGAAGGCAGATGCTTAACCAACTGAGGCACCCAGGCACCCCCTTTATATTTAAAGACAAGTTGTAAGTCTCCAGAATTTTATACTCATAAAATTCCTCCCCTAATTCCTTGGGAAGTAGCCATTCACTTTCTGCTGGTATTAGGAATATTTTGGAGAAAAGACTGAGATATACAGTTACAATGTACCTGGCAAGACCACCTTCCAAATCTACATGAGGACTCAAAAAGAGTACCAGAAAGTGTACCAGGGGAATATTTTTTGATTTTTAATCATTTGCAAAGTGCAATTAAGTCACATGGTCTTGAAGATAAAATAAATATGAAGTGATTACTGCCAATTGATGAAAATTTCCAATGTGCTATTGAAGGACTTTATTCCTTTCTCATGCTTATTGACAGTGAGAAATGTAAGAACAGAGAAACACTGCTTGTACAGAGATTGGTAGTATTTCATAAAATGTTTCCACTCTCTATTTGTATGAAATACAAATTCCAAGACACAACTTTTGTTGTGTTTTTAAAAACATACCTCATGACTTACCTTTCCAAATGATCCCTGCCCTAATACTTTTAAAAGTTCAAACTGGGAAGGATCTGCCTTTTCATGTCCTTCCTTTACATGATGTGTGATTGCAATTTCTTTGATACTGCCTTCTTCCTGTTGAAGCAAATATAAAGGGAGTAAACAGTGTTAGAGGTACTTTCTCCAAGAAACATAAATTTAGTATGTATTAGAAATGCTTAAATTATTTTTTTAAACTTTTATTTATTTATTTATCTGACACAGAGAGAGAGAGATCACAAATAGGCAGAGGGGCAGGCAGAGAGAGAGAGGAAGAAGCAGGCTCCCCGATGAGCAGAGAGCCCGATACAGGCCTCAATCCCAGGACCCTGAGATCATGACTTGAGCGGAAGGCAGAGGCTTTAACCCACTGAGCCGCCCAGGTGCCCTCAAATTATTGTTTTTTTTTAAAGTAAGCTCTATGTCCAGTGTGGAGCCTGAATTTGTAACCCCAAGATCAACAGCTGCATGCTCTACCAAATGAGCCAGCCACATGACCCTGCAAATGTATTTTCCAAGTTAAATGTCAGAATGATACCAGCCCACTGCATAGACCAATTCAACCTCTACTTAACATTAGCATGGAGTATTTCCAAGTCTTCATTCCTCTTACTGGAGATAATTAAAATACTTTAATGGGGGTGAAAGCAGAAGGTGTAAAAAAGTCTGAAAACACAAGAGTAAACTGCTGTGCTCTGACATGTGCTTGTATTAGGTAAAACCAATGCTATATACACACACACACACACACACACACACACACACACACACACACACACACACACACGTTTACTGTGGAGTGGGGCTGAAAAATATTCCAAGGCAAACATGAAGATTTCTACCCTTAGCAAGGCCACTTGGATCAGTATGCTGAAGTTTACTCTGTTGGGAATATGTAAGTTACTTTGTTTTTAGGACTACTTGAGATCTAAAAAGGGAGAAAGAGGTAACTAAAAACACAAAATCAAAAAAGATTTAACATTTGGAATGGAGGATTAGACGTAAGAAAAAAGTTACTACTCAGCATGATGGAACAGTAGATGATCATAGGGGTTAAAGGAAGGATTTTTAGACAGTGGATGTCAGTTTATCTGAGGGAAGGTGTCAGAAAGGGAGAAAGGTTGAAAATATATGTATATATACACACACAAAATTTCAATTATTTATTCACTCTGGGATTAGCAGATAAAGTACACTTCATTTAACTGAGACAGGTACTATATGTTACAGCCAAAAGCTACAAAAAACAAAACCCAACAAAACCAGAAATATAAACCTGTCAAAGACTATTTTTCTTTTTTGCCTATGTTATTTTTCCCCCTAGTGCCTAAGTATTATTAGTAGAATCAAAATGTGTCATACACAAATAATTCATTGTTTTTATTATTGTTGTGTCTCATGTGCATGTTTGAGCTCAATTAACATTTCCTGAGACAGAATGTTGGCTATATATGGAATTACAAAGATCTCCCAAAAAGATACACTGGTATATTAATATTGCAGGTTTTGAAAATGAGCAGTAAAAGGGAAAAAAGCTCTCATAGGACAAAAAAGGAACCTATTTTACTCTGTAAGACAGAAGTTTGTAGACTCTGCTAATACTTAGGCAACTTCATCATTCTGGATGCTCTCAGCACTGTGGCAACAATAAAACAATCCCCCAATATGGTTTGGCCCTTTATTTTGTAATTTCATGTGTACTATCTCCTTTATTTCTCACAACCAACCTGTGCAGTAGATGTTAGGGTAGAATCAAGCATTATCTGACTCTGAGACTCTACCCCCCCCTTCCTGTATATGCATTCTCTGCAAATGAGACCAGTCGTTGTACAGTGATTTGAGAGTGACAGCTATTTGTACCTGTATTAGGAAAGGCAGGGAACAAATTACCAAATTCTTTAAAGAAAACTTTCGAAGAACAGTGTAAGTGTGGAAATGGTTAAATCCAGCAAATCTTTACTTCTTTTCTTTCTTTTCTTTTCTTTATTTTATCCCAGCGAATGTTTATTAAGCACCTACCATGTACCAAGCCTGGGTTAGGTGTTTTTTCACGTTTTATACTTACTGCTTCATAACAAAATCTTGTTAGAGAGGGCTGGTAACAACTGGGTAAAGTATACCTCAGAGCAAGCAAAAACATCTCAGAATTCTCTACAGACTCCCCCATTCATCACTAGAAATTTGACAAATCTTTTAAAGGCCAAATGGTCTGAATACAGTTTGAAGTTTAAAGAGATAAAGATCACAAGCCAATAAATGTCAGACTATGGATTGATTCCAGGTTCTGACTTCTAATGACTTCTAAAACAAGGCTCTTAGAATTATACCATACTGAGACTGTCATAGGCTTCTGTGGCTCACCATTCAAGATCAATGACTGGAACATACACACTCATTCCCTTGATCCTTTTAACTCGTCTGTTTCTCTTGGGTCAGTAGCTACAATGATTAGAGAAATGTTTTTGAACTTTTGGTAGCATATCCTCATCAGTTAAAAAAAAACTAGCATAGGAGTGTGCCTGGGTGGCTCAGTTGGTTAAATGACTGCCTTCGGCTCAGGTCATGATCCCGGAGACCCGGGATCCAGCCCCACATCAGGCTCCCTGCTCGGTGGGAAGCCTGCTTCTCCCTCTCTCACTCCCCCTGCTTGTGTTCCCTCTCTGGCTGTGTTTCTGTCAAATAAATAAAATCTTTAAAGACAAACAAACAAACAAAACCTAGCATATACCCAATACTTGTACACTTATTGGCTTAGAAATTATATATACTTTCTGTATTACTAAATTATATACATTATACATGGAAATGAAACTAAAAGGAAGTTATCTTCTTTCTTTTCTGTAACCCAAAGTGCTGTCACATCACACTTAAAAGACTAATGGATTATAGACTTAAACTCAAAAGGCCAAGGTCATGTGTTGGATTCTAGTATGTGTCAGTCAGCCTACTATGGAAAAAACCTATCTGTTCAAGAGTCTAACTGGAATCTAACAGCCATTTATGCCTTTAAATCATGAGGCTGTGAAGAACTGTACTCTATAGCATTCCATATGTCTTACCAGTTTTCTTTGTTGGGTAAGTGGGGTATAACTTTAGGCTGCAATATTGTTTCATCTTTTATTTCATAAAAATACCGTAATTATGTGTCACAAAGATGCAACACAGGGAAGGATCACTGAATTGTAAAGGTTTTGCATTTTGTAGCAGTCATATAGGATCAAGTCTTACTCTCATAATGAGAGCTACAATCAGGTCATAGATCTCAAAATAAATAGCAACTTTCAAAAAGGATTCATCTTGGATGACTACTACTCTTCCTTTCCTCTCACGTCAGTTATCAAAAAAAACCAGATTCTCCCTTTGATCCCTTCATTCAACAAACATATACTAAAACATCTACTATGTATCAAATGTGGTAATGGGAATACCCTTCCTTCCTTCCTTCTTTCTTTTTTCTCTATTTCCAGTAGCATCACTCAGATATTCTTCATTACTTTCCCATGGCAAACTGAAATATTACTCATAATGCCCCTTTGTGCCACTGCCAGTCCACTTCATCCTCCTGACAAATTCATTTTCTGAAAGGAGACAGCTCCAGTCATATAACCAGACTGCCCAAAAACTCCTCTAAGTTTTCCTAAATTAAATGCGCTGCTTCCCCTTGGCATGTAAAGCCCTCTACAATATGGCTGCAACTTAGTTTTTATAGTATTGATCTCCCAACATTGCCCTACATGTAATCTTTTTATCAATCTGGGTTATTTCCTGTTCCTTAAACATTTTGTTTTAAAAATTAGGGGCGCCTGGGTCGCTCAGTTGGTTAAGCGACTGCCTTTGGCTCGGGTCATGATCCTGGAGACCGGGGACCAAGTCCCACATCGGACTCCCTGATCGGCGGGAAGCCTGCTTCTCCCTCTCTCACTCCCTGTTTTGTGTTCCCTCTCTGGCTGTGTTTCTCTCTGTCAAATAAATAAAATCTTTAAAAAAATTTAAATATGTGCAAGTGGATGACAAAATCAAATAATGACAAAATACCCTCTGATGAAAAGCAAGTCTCCTCGCATCCCCATATTTACACTTTTTAAAATAAAGTTCTTTCTGCACTTATTTTATTAATAATTTCTTGGTTTATTAACTTTCAGGCAATGCCTGCTGATTTAAAAATAAGATGAAGGATTCACTCATACTTCTTTCATTATCTTCCCCACTATTTGATAATTGTGTTACCTTTACATAAATTTCTCATCTTTTCTATTAGTTTTGGATAGACTCCTAACTCCTCACTTCATTTTTTTCAAAATTTATTTATTTGAGAAACAGTGTACACAAGGAGGGAAGGGGCACAGGCAAAGGGAGAGAGAGAGAGAGAATCTCAAGCAGACTCCCTGCTAAGAACAGGGCTGGATGCGAGGCTTGAATTAATGACT
Source organism: Spilogale gracilis (assembly GCA_004023965.1). Classification (NCBI taxonomy): domain Eukaryota; kingdom Metazoa; phylum Chordata; class Mammalia; order Carnivora; family Mephitidae; genus Spilogale; species Spilogale gracilis. Next base: position 72,346 of record PITA01002401.1, on the reverse strand, counting down.
CTGAGATCATGACCTGAGCTGAAACCAAGAGTTGGACGCTTAACCTATTGAGCCACTCAGGCACCCCCTAACTCCTTATTTTATAAAAGGAGGTTAATGGTGCCTGTACAGACACACCTGGGTGTCTCACCTGAGTGTCTCAGTCAGTTAAGCGTCTCTGCCTTTGGTTTAGGTCACGATCCCAGGGTCTTAAGACCAAGTCCCCTATCAGTCTCCTTGCTCAGTAGGGAGGCTGCTTCTCCCTCTGCCTGCTGCTCCCACTGCTTGTCCTCTCTGTCTGACAAATAAATGAATAAAAAAGAATCTTTACAAAAAACAGTGCCTGTACTTCCCTAACCTGCTAGCTATATTTTTTATGTTTTTATTAATATTGAGAAAATTAACATTCTCTCCTATAACCACAAGTGAACCCTTCAAGCTGTCTCCACAGCCTGATTTTAAAAGCAGGAGGCCCATACATCAGCAATCACATTTTTATGACAGCATATTGTTTAAATGCAGGCTAGAAAGTACATTAAATTTCCCTTTACACAAGCCCATAACAGGACTTCCAAGACAATTTGAGGGGACTTAAAACAAAACACTTCATCAAATGCTTAAATTCGTGATATATTTTGAGTTCTATTTGGACCATGAATTTTTATGTGTGTTTCTTTTTTTTTCCTGTTTCTAACAGCCCCATAATTCCTGGGAGGAGGGAAAGGTTAATCTGACCATTAGTCTTAATTTTTCCTTAACCCTTTACCACACTTGCCGTTCTTTTGAGAGACTCTCTTACCCTCCCATCAGAAATGATTGTTCTCTAGGCCTTGCTGCACAGCTATTACCTCTAGGTATCTCTTCTGGGCTTTCCTGGTCAAACCCACTATTCTCAGTTTCCCATATCCTTCTCTTTCTTAGAATACTCCCTTGTAACTTCCTAAGAAAGGTAATGTGGAAAAAATTTTTCTGAACTTTGCACATCTGAAGTTGTCCTTATTTTGTTTTCATATTTGTATAGTTTGGCTTTGTACCAAATTCTAGAATAAAAACAATCTGGCCTTGAACATTGACGTTAATGGTCCATTGCCCTCTAGAAGCCAGGACTGCTCCTGAGATGGGTAATGCTAGCCTGATACACACTTTTCAGAAAATGAACTGTTTACTTTCCAGAAGCTTTAAGAATTTTCTCTGTCCTTGTACTTCTGAAATTCCACACTAGTGAGATAAATATGTGTCTTCTTTCCTTTAGAATGCTAGGTGGTTGGTTAGCCTTTATAATTTAAAGACCTGAATTCTTTGGCTCTGAGGGAATTCTAACATTTTTTTTTAATAATTTCCTTCCATCAGTTTTTCAGGGTTTATCTTTTTGCAGCTCTATTAGTTAGGTATTGTATGTCTGGGATTGAATCCTGTATACCACTTACCCTTTTTCTCCTATACTCCAAGAGACTTCGTTGGTTTTATTTTCCCACCCTCATACTGAATTTCCTATTCTGGCAAATCTTATTGTATATATGTATGTATGTATGTATGTATGTATGTATGTATGTATTTATTTTTAAAAGATTTTATTTATTTAACAGAGAGAAATACAGCCAGAGAGGGAACACAAGCAGAGGGAGTGAGAGAGGGAGAAGCAGGCTTCCCGCCGAGCAGGGAGCCCGATGTGGGACTCGATCCTGGGTTTCCAGGATCATGACCTGAGCCGAAGGCAGTAGCTTAACCAACTGAGCCACCCAGGCGCCCCTATTATTTATTTATTTTTTAAAAGATTTTATTTATTTATTTGACAGAGCGAAACACAGCTAGAGAAGGAACACAACAAGCAAGGGAAGTAAGAGAGAGAGAAGCAGGCTTTCCCGTTGAACAGGAAGCCTGATGTGGTGCTTGAACCCAGGACTCTGGGTTCATAACCTGAGCCGAAGGCAGCTGCTTAATGACTGAGCCACCCAGGTGCTCAGGCAAATCTTATTTTAAAATAAATTTACAAGTGCTCCTTCTGTCAATGTTTCTTTTAAAAAAATAGCAACTTCCTCCACTCCCTACCCTCTTACTCCAAAATGGATGCAATCATGCCAAACCTCTTAGGATATAAACCAGAATTTTGAGTCTTTATATACATTATTGGGGCCCACAATGTACAAAAAAGTGTGCATGAGGGTGGAGATCAAACACTGAGGCAACCATGGCCCCAGTTTTAAAGACTTGTCACTGTTTGATCTTCAACACATTTTTTTGTTCCTTCCAAATTTAATTTTTTACTAGTCACATTACCAAGCTACCTTCTATCTATGTTTATGTTATAATATGGTCTTAGCAGTACCATAGGCAAAATACCCTTGGTTGGTATCTCAATGCCCAGATTGTGCTTAATGTCACTAGTTTCTCCAAGTTATGGGACCATGATATTTTAGAAATGAAAATGAGGTTCAACTAGGACATAATACTAATGCTTGGGCAATCCTGGATAATAGGTAGAAAAGCAACAATGTGCTCTTCTAGCTCATACCTAGAATCTAATGAGATGGATGAAGAGAGGAATATCAAATTTCCAAAGGCACTGATAATCCAAGGATGGACATGTGCACGCAACAAACACATCATGTGAATAAATCACCTGTTACTGAAATAAAACTGTCATATGGAAACAGAGAACTACAGTCTGACAGTTTGTAAAATTGTGGTTTTGCCTGTTAGCAGAATAAAGCAACTATAATTTCATGGAAAAAGAATTTTGTCAATGAAGTCAAGCACAGATTTAATTTATATCCATTTTCTCCCTGTGAGGTACACATATTTTTACACTCTCTGGTACAAGTATATTTTAAATTATATAAATTTAAATTATATAAATTGTATAAATTTAAATTATATAAATTATATAATGGATATATGCCCATTAATCATCATGAAAAAACTTACACTGTGTATTTCTAAAACTTATGGTAAATTCTGTAGTTTTATTTTTATGAAGTCTATGTTTATTTGAGAAGTAAAGTTCTAGTTGTAGGTAAAAGTATGAGGCTGGTGGCTGGTCTCCATCACAACCTGGTATCATCTGTCTACACCCTCATCACTTTCAGGTATTTGCCACCCCCAGCCTAGATGTTCAATACCCTCAAGCTATGTATGGGAATTCATTCATTCATCCATTTACACATTTATTTACTGAGTATACCTAATACATGCTAAGCATTCTTCTAGTTGCCTGAAACAATAAATGAAATAGATGAAAATCTCTGGCATTTTAGGGAGAAACCAAACAACAATAATAGGTATATTCAGGTTAGAATAAGATAAATACAATGGGAAAAAGATAGTAAGTTGGGTAAGAGGGATCAGAAATGCAGGGATGAAAAGGACAGTGTTTTACTGAAAAAGTGCTATTTGAGTAAAGACCAGAAAGATGTGATGGAGTCAGCCATCTGGGGGAAGAGCATTTCAAGCAGAGACAAGCCAGTGCAAAGGTCAGTGTGGGAGCACACATGGAGACCAGTGTTTGGATCCGACAGGAAGAACAGATCCAAGAGAGGACTAAAACTCAGGGAGACTGTGGGGCTTCTGCTTCTTCTAAATGCCTGATCCTAATGGAAATGTTTCTGATCTGTAACATATTCTCTCAGGCCCATTCCTTTTTGTTAGAAAGCAATCAGATTATGAGCCATGTAGTGTGCTAGGTATTAGAGATTCTAAGATAAAGAAGAGTATCTGCCCTCTAAGAACTTACCTATGGTTTCAAAGATTTATTACTGGATAAATGTTGATATGTGATCCATGATAGAAAAAAACAAGGTCAATTTAGTTGACAAATACATAATTTTGGGAATTCTGTGAAGGATGTCATTTTAGACAGCATAGAAAAATGGCAGAAGAAAATTCATGGACAGGTGGATCCTTCTGATGTTACTTCAGTCACACAGAAAGCCACCTTATTTGTTTCCTAGGACCAGGAAGATATCTGTAGGTTCCTTCTAAAATGGTCCTTAAGGGGGCGCCTGGGTGGCTCAGTTGGCTGAGCTGCCTTCGGGCTCAGGTCACGATCCTGAGCCCGGAGACCTGGGATCGAGCTCCACATCAGGCTCCCTGCTGGGCAGGAAGCCTGCTTCTCCCTCTCTCACTCCCCCTGCTTGTGTTCCCTCTCTGGCTGTGTTTCTCTCTGTCAAATAAATAAATAAAATCTTTAAAAAAAATGGTCCTTAAGATTTGCCCTTTAATGGGAAAAAAATTAACTTAATGTTTCCTTTTCAAGTTGAGAGGAAAAAGATGTAATTTTGTTCTTAAATGTAAAAGGATTAAAGAGAAGGAACAGAAAGTGATGCTATTTGAGACAGAAAATCCAATATTGTAACACACTACCATTAAGTAAACAAACTGTGTGATATTAATTGATTTGAAAAGAATGATTCAACTTTTGGCATTATGCCCTGACTTGTATACATAATTTCCTTTTTCCTGCCCTCCCTTGGGTCAGGAAGTGTGTTCTTAAGGCGTTTGTATTTTCTAAATTGTTTTGAATGTCAGAAAATATGGATGAAACTTGAAGTAAATTATTTAAATGTTCCTTGGTAAAACTAATAATTACTAACTATGGATATGTAACTATTTTTGGTCTAACATAAAGAAGGTGTTACAAATGAAAAATGTATACTTCATTTGCCTCTTGAATGTAATTCGAAATTCAAATATTAATCTCTATACAGAAAACTAAGGTTCTATAATATAATTTTTAATTTTAAAAAGATATGTTGAATTTTTAGATGACCAATATACACAAAAAGTTGGCTGTGATATATAATCAGGCTGGTTATCCAAGCCATGCTGAAAAAAACATTTTAGGCCAGTCTAGATTACAATTTGACCAAATCCAATTTACTTATTTGCCAATGGATGATAAATATGCTCAGCATTTTTCATTTAACCAAGTTCTCTAAGAGTATTTCAAGCCAGCTTCTTCAATGTTTGAGAAAACAGCATTGCAGTTCTCCAGACTAATATTTGTAATCACTGCTGCAGAGAACACGGCTTTTCCCTAATCGGGAATCCCAAACAAAAAATTACATTCTCTTTAAAGAATAGCAGAATAGCACAATTCTCATGGCAAAATATCAAGTTAATTTGGCAGAACTTTAGATGAAACAAAATGCAAATTATCATTTGTTAAGCACATTTTAACAAAGTAATCCTTTGAAAACTGTGCCCACTGTAAGTTAGATAAAATTACTTAGTTACTTAAATACCGTTGATTAAAAACTTCAAAGTTTTGAAAGGAACCAATCTCAACAAAAGTCTGACTTTAAGGTCTTGACTATTTAAAAATAATATATTCTCCAATCCATCAAAATATTGCTTACATTATAGTAATCTGTCAATAAGTTCACAATTTTCTTAATGCCTGGTTTAATGCTGAAAATTACTGTCATCTGTTTTATTATACAAAATTACAAATACAAGCAAAATAAAAACTACTCTACCACTAAAAAGCCAATGTAAAAATAAGTTAACAAAATACACAATTGAAACGAATAATCCTTCCTTCTTGGCTCACTTTTAGCAAACATAAATACTATCCTTTAAAAGTTCTTTAAAAACTGTTTTTGAATTTTGAAAACCTTCTTAAAAGAACATATAAAATGAAGTAATTGTTTAATTAGTATAATTATACTGAACTCCAACTAAAACATTTTAGTCTTTACAGAAGTTGAACAAAGCTTACCTGTATAGAGCGAACACGAAAAGACAAAAATTTAAACATGGCTAAGAAACCATGATGGTGATAAAAGAATTTCTGACCGTAAAACTTAGGTTGGAAAGGGAGGGCCAAGCCCCTGCAAAGTTTTCTCCTACCAGCTGTTCCGGCAATTAGAAAATTTCCTGTCAGGTGGGTCCTGAAACACTAGAAAAGGGGCCTGACAATTTTCCTGTGGTAAAAAAAGGAGAAACCTAATGGCGAGGGTACTATGTAGTTGATAGGTAGGGAGGCCAGAACAGGAAACTGAAACAGATTTGCTGATAGAAAAATCCTGTTGAAATGTTAACTCCTGGTTCCCAGCAATCTAGACAATTTTCACAACTAGTGAAATGAACACTATTTTATTTTAGAATCCTGAGAAATGCCAGTATTTCTTAACTATATGACTCTTTAAAAGCAAATAAAACTAGTCAGCACTATTAAAAGAGTAAGTCACTGATGCACATGTGAAATTCTACTCTTTGTGATGTTTACACACACACTCTAAAGGATAGTCTCAAGACTATTTCAAGGTTATATATAGACAAGTTAAGGGTGTTCCTGTTAATGAGGTACTGTTTCGTCACTATGGGAAGAAAATGACCACACACAAGAAACTTTCTGGTTGTGATATAAGGACAAATTCTTCCCGTCTTAAATGGAAGCAAATTATATTCAAATTCACACTGGTTATAGACATCAATTATCGACCAGGTTAAAGACTTCAAGGTTCATAGCTAAAAATTCTAGTTGATAAAATCTAAATTAAAAGAAAGACCAACCCTTGGGTTATTAGTTAGCAAAAAGAACACTTACTGATACAAGCCAAACTGGAAAAGGAGGGGTTAAGTTACTGGACAATCCTTTACTCCATTTCATTCTCTAATAGCCTTTAGAAGTTCTTCTAAGGTATTTTTATTTTGGAAAATAGTTTTTAAAATATGCCAATAAACAGAATATGATCACTGAGATAGTAGCATTTAAGAGAGCTGTGGGAAAGTGTTCTACTTGATGTGCATTTAAACTATGTGGAACCTACAAATACATCAATCATTAATATATATAACCTATACAAATTTAATAAAATAACTGAATTTTTAAAACCAGAAGACAATTATCATTATGACTTCACTCATAGGTGAAATTTAAGAAACAGGACAGATGAACACAGGGGAAGGGAGGAAAAAATATAGTAAGGCGAAATCAGAGAGAGAGACAAACCGTAAGAGACTCTTAACTATATGAAACAAACTGAGGGTTGCTGGAGGGTAGATGGGTGCGGGGATGGGGTTACTGGGTGATGGGCATTGAGGAGGGCCATGTCATATGCAATTGATGAATCACTAAACTCCACCTTTGACATTAATAATACACTGTATGTTAACTGATTAAAAAACCAAAACAAGACACAAAACCTAAGAGTCTTCAGAAAACACCAGAAATGATCAGCTAGTTTTCTGGATGAACGGTCAAGGCAGGCACATATTTGATGATGGGGCTATCTATAATGAGAGCCCAGTTCAGCACTACTTTATTGAGCAAATGTTAGTCTGTCCATTAGGTGCTCCACAGGCCATATGACAGGCCACGGCTCTTTCTGCCATATCAAATTTTTGCAGCTATGTTTTGTAATGTTCTATATATGTTCCTACTGCATTTGCCTTTTATGGCAATGTTTTACAAGTGACCGAACAGAAACTGAAGAATAAAAAAAATTACTCAATTAAAAAAATTATCTTACTTAACCACGTACATTAGAATCAACTGGACCCAAATAAATGACCAAGGTAAGATTTTGAATTCTGCTAGGGAACTGTGCAGTCCTCTTGATTAAAAATGCATGCCTCAGTTTTTCAGCAAGGAAAGCACTTAAGAAAATTTCCAACAGAACATGAACCCACCCATCTCCCAGAAGGAATTATTTAAGTCTCCATAATGTGGCAAAAGGACAGCATGGTTAGGACAACCACCTAACATAAAATCGCAGCCTGAATATGAGATGTTAGGGATTGTCTCTGTATACAGCACTCATCAACTTCATTCAAGTAATACTTAAGAGGCAACCAAATAACCTTTTTTGAATTTAAGGATTAGTTTGAATTGGCTTTAATGACTACTGGTACTCAGGTTAACAGTCATATTTTGTTGTGTGCTGTGCTTTTTAGTATTAGCACTAAGAAAATGAAGCAGTATTTCAGACACCAAAACCTAAAATAAGTCTCCCTGAGTTGAAATAACTAAATTAAAACAGTGTGAGGGAGATGTTAGGGCATTTGGCTACTTGTCTGGGAAAGGCAGAAGCCATAAAGGGAAACATTGGTACAGATTTGATTATAAAATTCAAAAACATCTTTGTATCAAAAGGCACCATAAATAAAGTTAAAAAGACTAGTTCACATGATTAGAATCCCTTATAATCATATTACAACTCACCACTAAGCACAGCTTTATTTGGGTGTTAGTTATCTCCTAACCAAAAATGAAAGTGCTTAAGGCCCTTTAGTACATTGCTTAAGACACTGATTACTGTTTAAGCACATGCCACTGCCCTTACCAGATTAATCTTCAGAGCAGGCACCTTTGTATTCCCATAGGAAAGAGTAGACAGTAGGAATTCAAATAATGGCTGCCTGAGTAAGAAGCATCATAAGCTGAAATCTGAAATGGATATTACATGGGTGGCTATGTGCATGAAACTAGGTATTATTGTTTATATTTTTCCTTTTGAATTTCTTTAAATTTATCTTATTAAAATTTCAGCTAATTTTTCTTTATTCTTGTATCTTAGTGGTTTTAATGTTTATCTTATTTAAAAAGTAAATTTTATTATAAAAAGTGTGCATGTCCATTACAGAAAACTTGAATAATAAACAAGGAAAAAAACAAAAGAAAAAACCCCCACTATTTTGGTACTTATCTTTCTAGTCTTTTTTTGTATACATACATGTACACACCTGAACCATACTATACATACTATCATTTTTTTCTGTAAAGAGACAGACAGTATAAATGTTTTTGGCTTTGTAGGCCATATGGTCTCTGTCAACTCTGCTTCTGCAGTGGGAAGAGGAACGCGTGAGGCTTAATATATAGCCAAAATAATTTTAAAACAGGAATCAGACTGGGTCATGCTCCTACCTCAAATTCTTCAATGGTTTCCCTCCACAGAACAAAATCCAAATTTCTCAGCCTATGGACCATAGAGCATGGACTATTAACACTACTTGATCATGACTTGGGAATATACTCACTAAATCATTCTGATATGATATTGATATCTGGTTTAAGACACTATTTTATCATGTTAAGGTCACAGACTAATCTTTACTAAAAGAGGAATGAATGGTCAATTTTATAAAATGTCTTATTATCTATTAATATAGTCACTTAATTTATCTCCTTTGACCTAATAATTTGATAATGCAGATCAACAGATGTCCTGATATGTTTGTATTTCTGGAAAATATCCACTGTTTTAATATATGTATTTGATTTGTAATTTTTAAGAGGACTTTTGCTTCTATATTCATAGGTTAAATTGGCAGTTTCCTTTTCTGTGTTAACTTTCATTTTCAGGGCTATGCTAACTTTATAAAACAAACAGAAGGCAATGTAAATTTTTTCCCTATGCTTTGGGACAATTTAAAGACTACAGGATTGATATGTAGAGAGTCTCAAAGATTTCTCCATCAAATCAGAGGGGCCTGGCACCATAGCTGGGAGGCAGAGTTTAAAACCTTAAATTTCACCCTTGCTCTTGGTATATTCAGTTTTTCTATCCCTTTCTAAATGAAATCATTTAGATTTTCCTAGAAAACCACGTTTCAGTAAGACTTTTAATATACAGTTACACTTAGTATTCTAGGTTTTTAACCTTAAACTTAAGGAACATGCCAAGCATATCTAAAGCAGACAGACTATGTAACAAACCCTCATGTACCTATCACTCACCTTTAGTGGTTACCAACTCACGGCCAATCTTGCTTCATACATTCACTTTCCTTTAATTATTCCTATAATTCATTCCCATAATTAATTAATTATTTCGAAGCAAATCCCAGATATTATATCATTTCATCTATAAATATTTCTGTTGTTAAGATGTTTTAAATGCTTTCCTATCTGTGGTTGTATCACATTTTGCTTTCTGAATGTTGTATATTTGCCCCCCCCTCACGCCCGTTCCTGTTTGCTCATTCACTGATTTTGGAATTTATATTTAATTCCTTCTTCTGGCTCTCTAGAAGTTTATTATGTAGTTCTTTTACTAGCTTCTTTCAACCGAATCCTTAGTTCCTTTATTTGAATTCTCATTAATAATTTTTTCTTTCTTTCAAGGACAATTCTAAAAATATCATTTAAGATACTTCGGTCTAAGCACTGTGCTTACATGAAATTATTTCAGTTAATTCTCAATACACTGAGATAAGTACTATTATCCATACTACAGATGCAGAAATTGAGGGGTAAAGAAGTCAAGGAAACTGTTGCTCAAGTTCATACTCTTGAGAAAGCCAGAATGGCTGTGATGTTGGTGGGCGCATAACCAGGAAAGTCTTTATGGGGAAGGAGTGTGTATTATGTATGGCCAGTGGCTGACTTAGGTCAGAAAACAGGAAGTGCTAAAACTTGTGATAAGGTACGCCTGGGTGGCTCAGAGGGTTAAGCCTTTGCCTTTGGCTCAGGTCATGATCTCAGGGTCCTGGGATCGAGCCTCACATTGGGATCTCTGCTTGGCAGGGTGCCTGTTTCCCCCTCTTTCTCTGCCTGCCTCTGCCTATTTGTGATCTCTGTCAAATAAATAAATAAAATCTTAAAAAAAAAACTTGTGATAAGACCCAGAAGAAAGCTCACTAGAGGGTCCATAGCAGAGTTCCTGAACACTTTTCTACACCATACATTATATTCATCTGGCAAAACCCCAACCCTGGTCAAACCCAATTATCAACCATTTTCATAGGTCCCTGAAAGCAGAAGCATTCCAGAGAAAAATCAACCCCGAGGACAGAAACTTAAAATGAATATGTTTTCTGAAATGATTCCTTTGGATATGATTTTTTTGTATGGATCTGTTTTTCAGTACTGAAGGGTTTAATATCTAAGGGTTTCCATTTAAGTACAGAAGAATTACTCTGTAGCCCACATCCATCAGTAGATAATGTTACAAAGTGCTAAAGTTCTATGGTTTTAAATCAGTTTTTTAAAAACATTTTATTTATGTATTTATTTATCTATTTCTTTATTTATTTGACACACAGAGAGAGAACAGAGAGGAAACACAAGCTGGGGAGTGGGAGAGGGAGAAGGAGGCTTCCCACTGAGCAAGGAGACGGATACGAGGCTTGATCCCAGGACAACTTGAAGTTCCCTGGATACTGTGAAGGCCATAATATACATTACCATAGCCTTAAGGTTACTATATGAACAGCTGCTAGAGTAACAGCATGTGTGCAAGTTGGAAGAAATTACTATTAAAGGCCTACCATGACTTCAGGGGATTTGTAAAGTTCTATGGTTTTAAATCAGAGACAGGAATTATCACCAACCTTAAGCAAATGGTAGTGGCTTTTTACAGCACTGAGATGGGTTCCTTCTAAGGTCCCGTCTCAATGATCACTTGCAACATTTCCCACAAGCATCGAGAGAGGGCAAGGGGGCAGCTGTACCAATGCCCCAGGTAGGAATATTGCAGTAAGCAGTGATAGAGCCTAGATGGTATTGCTCGTCAATCTATCCACACTTTCCCCCTCCCTCATGTAAGAGGTTACAACTCTGATTATATAATAGTATTTCAGAGTACTCTATAAGCCAGTCATACTTGAACGGAACTTAAATCAGTTTGCTCTCTTTCCAATTGTGGCTTAGATAACTCAAACTGAAAAAATGTGTAGACTGCAGCAGAAGAGAAGCAATTTTGGATCAGAAGCACCATATGAGGTAGGCAAACCAGGAAAAAAAGGGGGGAGATTTTATTTTTTAAAACTCTTATGGGTGGATGAAAGGGACACTAGGAAGTGAAAAAATAGCCTTGAAAGAGAGCCAAAAATGTAGCAAAGGGAAACCTTACATGTTCATACAATTTGCCAATTATACACATACTCGATTTAATGCCACCATGCAGCACTAATTATGCTATTTATCTCAGAAATATTTTCCTAAATGTTATACACTTACATGTACTAGACTATATTTTTCCCATGCTATGAGTGCTAAAATACACTCTCAGCCAATGGCAGAAGAAAAGACAATACTCTACACAATCACTAAGTGCTGTCAATGTACCACTCCACAAATGTTCCCTACCAATGAACACTCTATTGTACTTTCCTGTTTGAGTGGGTTCTTCACTGTCGATTGTCTACTACACTAGGGCTTCTCCTTGTATAGTTTATTTTGTGTTGAACCCATGATGGCTGCAAGAGGTATGCAAGTATGTGCTGGACTCATGGCTATGAATATCACTTTGGATGTTCAAATAAAAGGTTTAAGGCAGCCTGAGGGAACCTTCAAGGAAATGGAGGAAATCAGTAGACAACTTGGAACTGGTGAAGTTCCCTGGATACTATGAAGGCCATCATATACATTACCGCAGCCTTAAGGTTACTATATGAACAACTGCTAGAGTAACAGCATGTGTGCAAGTTGGAAGAAATTACTATTAAAGGCCTACCATGACTTCACGGGATTTGTAAAGAATGTGGACACTGTCAGTGTACTACCTGTGTCCTTCATAGGGGTGCTGCTCCTTAACCTGGCATTTAAGGTCATCTATGAACTATCTTCAATATACCTTTTTAAGCCATTTTTATCACTATTGATTTTCACAAGCGTTCTCTAATTCTTGACAATCATGCATGTGACTATGAAACAAGAGCTACAAAGACTGAGCTGATACAGTATTTAAGACTGTAGTCACATAATATTTAACGAAGTTGAGGTCATAAATAACTGATGTATGCATAGTCACCAGAAATAAATAAGATAAATAAAAGGGTCAAAGGACCAAGTTGAGAAAATTAACTCACTTCACAATTTTGTTTGAGGCCAGACCTACTGTCGGTCACAAAATTACCGGACACCACCATAGTTCCTAAAAGACATACTTTATCCCGGGTGAATAGTCTGAAAGAAAAGGATCAGACTCTGGAAGGAAAAGGACAGGAAAATGAACACTTATTGGGTTCTTACTTTGTGCTAGGTACTTATTTATCTCCTTTAATTCTGAAGCCTCAGAAGAAACGTTGCCCGGTACTGTAAGAACGAATAAGGGAATTATTTCCCAACTAAGCAGGAAATTGCTTTAATGATGGTTCTTGGATGACCACAGAGATGTAAACAGTCAAGACTCCCTGTTTCTTCAGCATGGATCATGCAGAACATGGGGTCCTCCAGCCAGCTGAGAAAATATGGGAAATTTCAGAGTCCAAGAAGATATGTTGGCTTGAGGTACTATACAGCCTCTTATCTTCTGCTATGAAGGTAGTCTCTCTCCAGCCCCGCCAGAATAAAGGCTAAAAATGATCAAGTCTCTCCAGCGGGGTAGGGAGAACAAATAACACCAGCTAGAACAAGTTAACTGGTGAAAAATTCAATGAATTATACATAAATATGGATTAATATGCAAATATCCCTGGGGAAGGGAGATAGAGGAAGGTCATGACTACCTGTTATATTCTGATATAAATCAACTCAATAGGATAAATGTTCTTACATTTTATGAGATACATAGAAAATATGAGTTTTTACTTTAGGTGAGTAAAGACAAGAAAGGACTGAACTTTTAAAAAGCCAGAATGAAGGAAAAGAGTATTAAAATTTCAGGAGATGGAAGAGAAGTGGATCTAGGATCTGGGGAGAAGACAGAATGCAGGGCAAAGAACAAAGGGAAGAGAGAAGAGACGAGGTGTGAAGGAAGAAACAATCCAGCCAGAATGAAATGGCCCTGATACAAACAGAAACCAGGGGAGACATTCAAAATACAACAGAGGGGGACATGTTCAAGACACAACACAGAGGCAGCTCTGTATGTCAAGAAGATCTGAGTGAAGGTATTTATGTTTAGGAGAAATTCGCCTTTCATCAATGATTATCATTTTAGTCATACTGATTTAGCTACTTGTCACATTTTTCCCCCTTTGGCTTTTGTTTACATCACTTTCCCATAAGAATGCCTTCATCCAAATAGTGACATTTACTTCTAAAAACCTATACCAAATTCTATGTCCTCTGTGAATTTTTACCTGATTATACCAGTTATAACTAGTTTTACTTTAAATTCTAGTTAACTTAAATGGTTAAATGGTCAAATAGTGCTGCAAGGCTTATATGACCAAGAAGCAGCAGTACCTAGTGCTCCTGGTATTCTTTCAGCTCTTTTCATTGCTCCCTCTGGTATTTATCTCTAATCAACACACAAGAAACAACAGGTGTTGGTGAGGATGTAGAGAAATGGGAACCCTCTTGCACTGCTGGTGGGAACGCAAACTGGCGCAGTCACTCTGGAAAACAGTACGGAGGTTCCTCAAAAAGTTAAAAACAGAACTATCCTATGATCCAGCAACTGCAATACTAGGTATTTACCCAAAGAATACAAAAACACTAATTCAAAGGGATTCATGCACCCCAATGTTTATAGCATCATTATCTAAACAGCCAAATTATGGAAACAGCCCATGTCCATCAACTGACAAACAGATAAAGAAGTGGTACATATAAACAATGGAATATTACTCAGCCATCAAAAAGAATGAAATCTTGCCATTGGCAATGACATGGATGGGGCTAGAAAGTATTATGCGAAGTGAAACAAGTCCTTAAGAAAAAGACAAAAACCATATAATTTCACTCATATGTGAAATTTAAGGAACAAAACAAACGAACAAAGGAGGAAAAAAAAGAAAGGGGCCCACCACTGTTCTTAATTATAAGGAAAAAACTAATAGTTACAAGAGGGGAGGTGGGGGAATGGGTTAAACAGGTGATGGAGATTAAGGAGTGCACGTGTCCTGATGAGTACCAGGTGATGTACAAAGTGCCGAATCACTACAGTATATCTGAAGCTAGTATTATACTGTATGTTAACTAACTGAAATTTAAGTAAAAACTTAAAAAAGGAAAAAGAATAACCTTATACTACTTCCTCTTGACTCATCAATTTCAGATATTATCTTTAGAGAACCTATTAGAGGTGACAGCACTCGTATCACAGATTTTGGCTAAATCAGCATTTAGTTTTTACATTATTATGACAACGCAAACATTGTTCACTGCCAAGGTAAGGAGTATAATTTAGTTACATTTCTCATGTACAGTTTTCTTAAGCCTGCAGTTGGTTTTAAAATTTGCCTTCTTTTTGCCTATCTCAAATTCTTCTCACTCTCCCTCTTAAGTGAATTTTCAGTACTCCAATCTATTGGATAATTCATCACTTCTATTTTTTCCCCCTGGAGACAGCTTTCTTGGAGTCATCTGATTGCTTCAATCTGGACTGAGTACTCTCTAAGCCTACTGAATGAACTAGTCTTTTGAAGCACCCTTTATTCAACACAATGTGAAGGAACTTTATTCATTGTGCTTATAAATGTTGGATCCTTTGTTGCTTGAATCTCCTGTCTTTTTCTTGTTAACAACCATCTTGTGTTGGCGGAGCCCACATTCCAGCACCTTCCTAAAATAGGTGTATATCTGAAAATATCTTGGTTGAAAATCATTTTCACTAAGCACTTCAAAGGCATTATTCCTTGTCTTCTAAGCTCCAATGTTGAAATGTTTGATATTATTCTTACACCTCACCCTTTATATATTTTAAAAATCTCTAAAAGCTGACTTAGCCCATTTGGGTTGCTATAACAGAATACCATACACTAAGTCACTTATGCTAAATGGCAGAAGTTTATTCGTCAGAGTTCTGGAGGCTAGGAAGTCCAAATCCAAATCATCAGCAAATTCAGTGTCTAGTGAGAATCTGTTTCCTGGTTCATAGAAAGCCATCCTCTTGCTGGCAGAAAGGGCAGAGGAGCTCTCTGGGGTCTCTTTTATAAGGGCACTAATCCTATTTATGAGGCATCTGCTCTCACCACCTATCTCCCGAGAGCCCCACCTCCAAACACCATTACATGCGGGATTAGGCTCCAACATATAAATTTTGTGTGTGTGGGGGGCACATTCAGTCCGATAAAACTTCTAGGGTTTTCTATCACTGGTGTTTGATAATTCACAATAATAATTCTTGAGAGTAGGTGTTTTTGTTTGTTTGTTTTTATTAACAGGCTTTCAGTAGGCTGCTTTAATCCAGCAACTCACAGTCCTCATTAGGGAAAATTTTTTTTAAAGATTTTATTTATTTATTTGACAGAGAAAGAGAGATCACAGGTAGGCAGAGAGGCAGGCAGACAGAGTGGAGGAAACAGGCTCCCTGCTGAGCAGAGAGCCCTACGCGGGCCTCAGGCCTGGTTCGATCCCAGGACCCTGAGATCATGACCTGAGCTGAAGGCAGAGGCTTTAACCCACTGAGCCACCTAGGCACCCGCCGGAAAATTTCTTTTTTGTATTTTAGTACTCCATTTAATCTAAGAGCATGACCATTATAGAAGAAAATGCTGCCAATTAAAATGTGTCACACCACTGACTTTAACAAAGATTTCAATTTCAGAGATATTAAAATGTGGGAAAAAACAAATATCTTATGACATTTCTTTCCTCATTTCTTCCTTTCCATTTCCCTGTTGTCTCTGGAATTCCTATTAAGTAGATGTTACGTTGCTTCTTTTTCTCTATTTTCTATCTCTTTCTCTTATTCTACTTTTTTTTGAGATTTCCTTAACATTAGCTTTTAAATATTCTACTAAAATGTAAAACATTCCTACCCTGTTTTTAATTCTAAGAATTTCTTTTTCTGATTAAAAAAATAGCATCCTACTCTTATTTTAGCAAATCAATTTTGTCTTTTAACACATAGAAGATACTATATGTGGGGTTCCCCAAGTCTGGAGCCATTCTGATTCATTTTCTCTATAAAATACCTTCTGTCTCTTCCAGGGGTAGGAAAGAGGAGATAGTAGAGGCTGTTTATACTGACATTCAACCAATTTCTGTTTTCAGCCCTGTGCCATTCCTCTACTTTCCATGGTACCTGGTAACCTCAATCTTGAGCTTTTCTGAAGCTGTGAGGGAAATAACTAAGGCATGCTTTCCTGCTGTTACACCCTCTAAAAGCACTTAGGTCCTTTAACTTCCTCTTTTTATGACCCCTTTATCTACTTTTCATATTTATATGCTGTGGTTCAAATTACAATAGTCTTCTAATTTAAAGACCACGTTTCTGATTCTTATTCTCCATGATGTTTTGGGTGATAAGAGAAGACAAATATTTTGCCATTTGAAGACTGCAAGCATCCCTCATTTGCTGTTGAGTCTCTAACAACCTAGCAGAGTTCTTGGCAAATCAGAGAAATTCATTAAGTACTTGATTAATGAATGATCAGCTGTAGTCAGAGTTCAGACTACGCTGCTGTAACAAAAGGACCCCAAAATGCAATGCCTCAAACAAGGTAAGTGCCTATTTTTCTCTCATGGAGCAGTCCCTAGGTAAGAGGGTAAATTACAGTGAAGAGATATCACAAGATCATTAGGTCAATAAATGACCTAGGTTTCTTCTCTCTTGTTATTCTCCACCCATCCTACAACCCTTGATTGCTGTGGTCAAAACTGGCTGTTCATCATATTCTGTGTTTTAGCCCATTAAAAAGGGCCAATTTACCTACAAGAAAGCTACCAGCTGACAAGCTCCATACATACAGTTATTATCTCACAGTTCCTATGGGAGAAGAATCTGGGCTAACAAACACATGAGCTTGTGGAGAACCTTTTTCCATCAAGGTTCAGATGAGAACCTAGCCCTGGCTAACTCCTTCACTGCAGTTTGTGAGAGACCCTGAACCAAAGGACACCATTAAGTGTGCCCAGATTAATGACCCATAGAAACTGTGAGATAACAAATGTATGTTGTTTTAAGCTACTAGGTCTGAGGTAATTTGATACACCTCAAATAGATAACTAATGCAACATCTTAACTTTTGTTATTTAAATTATCAGTAATTGACAAAATGAAAACTTTTAGTTGTACATTTTTTTAAAAGATTTTATTTATTTATTTATTTGACAGAGAGAAACACAGCTAGAGAGGGAACACAAGCAGGGGGAGTGAGAGGGAGAAGCAGGCTTCTCGCTAGGCAGGGAGCCCAATGCGGGGTTTGATCCCGGGACTCCAAGATCATGACCTGAGCCAAAGTCAGTCTCTTAACGACTAAGCCACCCAGGTGCCCCTTTTAGTTGTACATTAAAGGAAAATATACAATTTAAGCATAAGGCTAATATATATTTTGACAATCTTTTGTATTTAATCCATCAATGAAATAGTAAATATTAGGCTTTTTATACTCAATCTTAATTCCTATCATCTGGAATGATCTGCTCAACAACCTCAGCCACACTGCTAGTAATATGATGGTCCTGCACCTTTTCTTTCCCTTTTTTTCTGAGAGAGACTGAGCACACAAATTGGGAGGGTGGGGTGGGGAGGGGATAGAAGGGGGAGAGGAAGAGGGAAAGCTCCCAATGTGGAGCTCAATGTAGGGCTTTATATCACAACCCCGTCCTGCACCTTTTCAAACCTGGCTATAAAATGCAATTTTCTTACAGATGTAATGTTACTAACGCCATGAGTACTCTAAGGGAAAGTATAAACCATACAATATTACAATGGAAAATGCTTTTAGACTACAGAGAGAATAAAAAATTTGAAGGTTTTCCTTCCAAAGAAATTGTTACCTAAGAAAAACAGGTAACTGGTGGCAGAAAAATCAGTATTAATGCTTACTGTTTGTTTTTATGTTTGCTTAAATGCTAATACATATATACTCTTGATGAATGAAACAGAATGCCTCAAATGGCCTGGGAGATACAGAAATCTAGACTATATGTGAAGGTAACCTCAGGCACAGGTCCCATGCCTACGCCCCTTTATGCATCCACTTAATTAACATTTAACTTTTTAAAAAGATTTATTTATCTTTGAGAGCGAGCGAGCGAGAGCGAGAGAGCGTACGAGCCAGGAGAGGGGCAGAGGGAGAGGGAGAAGCAGACTTCATGCTGAGCAGAGAGACCTATGCAGGTTATGACCTGAGCCGAAGGCAGATGCTTAACCGAGTGAGCCACCCAGGTGCCCCAAAATTTAATATTTTTATGTATAAACAATAATCAGATGGACAACAGCAGGAAAGAAATCCCACTGCAATATAACAAAACTATAAAACACCCATGAATTATCTTAATAAAATAATGTACAAAACTATATGTAAGAAACCATAAAATTTTGATAAAAGATATAAAAGAATATCGGAATAAATGTTTTGGGGATGTGAAGACTCAACATTATTGAAAGAATTTTCTTGGGCGCCTGGGTGGCTCAGTGGGTTAAAGCCTCTGCCTTCAGCTCAGGTCATGATCTCAGGGTCCTGGGATTGAGGCCCGCATCGGGCTCTCTGCTTGGCAGGGAGCCTGCTTCCTCCTCTCTCTGCCTGCCTCTCTGCCTACTTGTGATCTCTCTGTCAAATAAATAAATAAATAAAGTCTTAAAAAAAAAAGAATTATCTTCATGTGAATTAGCAAATTTAGCAGAATTTTTATTTTTTTTTGTTACTTAAATTTTTTTTTTCAGTGTTCCAAGATTCATTGCCCATTCCCCACACCCAGTGCTCCATGCAATAGGTGACCTCAGGTGATAAAAACCCCAGTAACTTTTTCAGAAATACTTGATAAATTGATAGTGAAGTTAATCTGGAAGATGCATAAGACCACAATTTTGAGAAAAAAAAAAGGTGGGATGGCTTGCCTTGACACATATAAAAAAACATACGATACTCAGGAAACAAACTGAGGGTTGCCGGGGGTGGCAGCAGGAGGGATAAGGTGACTGGGTGATGGACACTGAAGAGGGTATGTGCTATGGTGAGTGCTGTGAATTGTGTAAGACTGATGATTCACAGTCCTGTACCCCTGATGCAAACAATACATTATAAATTTAAAAAATGATAAAACTACAGTATATGTGAAGTCAAGACATTCAGAGATGCTATGGGTTGAACTGTCTCCAAAAAGATATGTTCAATTTCTAATCCCAGTACCTGTGAATGTGATATTTTTTGAACACAAGATTTTTGTAGATTCAATAATATTAAGATGAGATCATACTGGAATAAGATGGGCCCTAATCCAGTGACTGGTATCCTTATGTGAAAAAGGAATTTTGGACATCAAGACACATAAGGAAAATGCCATGTGACAATGGAAGTAAAGAATGGAGTGATGTGGCTAAGGAATACCAACGACTGCTGGCAGCCACCAGAAGCTGGAAAAAACAAGGAAGATCCCTTCCCAGAGCCTTCAAAGAGCATGGTTCTGTCGACACATAGATTCTAGTGTCCTCCCAACAGTGAGAGGTAAATTTCTGTTATTTTAAGCCACCCAGTTTGTGGTATTTTGTTAGGGAAGCCCTAGGAAACTAATACAAGGAGAATACGGCAATTTTATATATGGTAAAAGAGAAATCTCGAGTAAGTTGAATATTTGTTCAGTAAGTAGAGATTAAGAACAACAGGCTATTTGGAAAAAGTGAGATTTCTATGTCATAGTGGGTACTACAATTCCAGGTAGACTACAGATCTAAATGTAAAACACAAAACCATAGAGGTGGTAGATGAAAATATGAGAGGTTATTTTTAGAAACTTGGTGCAGGGAAGAATCTTCTAACCAAAACACAGAACCCAGAAGCCAGATATGACCATTTAAAAATGAAAACTTCTGTATACATACAATAAAAGACAACATAATCAATGTTAAAAAATAGGGAGAAAATATCTGCAAGATACATTAAAGATGTGGAGTTAATATCCAGAATATATATGATCACACAGACCATAAGGAGATAAGCAACCAAAACCACAAAGGCCAATAATACATGGATACTCAACTTCAGTAATAATCAAATGAGATGCAAACTGGAATGAGAAAGTATTATTTATCAGAGTGGCTCAAATGAAAAATAATTTCTAGTAATATCCAGTGTTGAGTAGGGTATGGTTGAACAGGTACTCTCACACAGTAATATTTTTACAACCTTTTTGGTTTGGACAGCAGTCTGGCAACATCTATTGAGATTTATTATTTTAAAAAATATATTTATTTAAGTAATTTCTACACCCAATGTGGGGCTCGAATTCACGATCCTGAGAGTAAGAGTTGCATGCTCTTCCGACTGAACCAGACAGGTGCTCCTATGTCTATTGAGATTTAAATGCTCATACCCTTTGTTCCAACACATCCTTCTCTAAGATTATATCCTACTGCAACACAAGTTCACAAAAATAAATAGCGGGAAAACTTCATTAAGTGTAGGACATGCATAAGATACAGAGTATCATGCAACAGGGGGTGCCTGGATGGCTCAGCTGGTTGTGTCTGACTCTTGGTTTTGGCTCAGATCATGACCTCAAGGTCCATCTGTCCCTCTCCCTCTGCTCCTCCTCACCATCTTCTCCCTCTCTCTCTCTCTCAAATAAGTAAATAAAATCTCAAAGAAATAGATCATGTAACAATTTAAAAAGATCTATATGTACTGTCATAAAAAGATGTTCCAGACTTAGTGAGAAGAGCAAGTTAGAGAATATATATATTTTGTAATAACTACCTTATGTATAGAATAAAATGAAGATACTAACTGTGCTGCTAACAATGAACATCTTAAAGGTAGGAACATTTATTAATTCATTTATGTAATATTTAATGAGTGTTTATTATGTACTAGTCACTGGTCTAGGTGCTGGGGACTTAGATGTAAATAGAAAAACAAGATGAGGAAATGGTGACCATTCATCTATGTTAAATACTTCTATAAAGTATCACCTTTATATTTTTGTCTCTAATATCTATGTTTAGTTTGATTTTTTAAAAAAAGGGCATGTGGGTGGCTCAGTTGGTTAAGCATCTGCCTTTGGCTCAGGTCATGATTCCAGGGTTCTGGGACTGACCTACTCATGGGGCTACTTGCTCAGTGGGGAGTCTGCTTGTCCCTCTCCCTTCCCATCCCCCACTCATGCTCTCTCTCAAATAAATCAATAAAGTCTTAAAAAAATAAGCTTTAAGGTACTAATGAAAAACTTTCAACAACATAAAGCAAATTTGTTTTGTCATTCTTTTAAAATCAGTCTTATTAGTTTTTTAAAATGGCACTAGCATATTCAACACTGTATTTTGGTAAAAATTATGTGAAAGCATCAACAAGTTTCTTTTTTTTTTTTTTAAAGATTTTATTTATTTATTTGACAGAGAGAAACACAGTGAGAGAGGGAACACAAGCAGGGAGACTGAGAGAAGGAGAAGCAGGCTTCCTGCCGAGCAGGAAGCCTGATGTGGGACTCGATCCTGGGTCTCCAAGATCATGACCTGAGCCAAAGGCAGTCGCTTAACCAACTGAGCCACCCAGGCGCCCCCATCAACAAGTTTCTAATACTGTCAGATCATCACTTTGCTTGGCTTAAAAATAAGAATCTTTAAACTGTAAAGTATCTGATTTATCTATATCCCTTATGATACAATATTTTACTTACAGTTTGTGGATTAATCTCCTCCTCTCCCATAGGTTCATCCATAATTTGCTGTCCATTCTGTGAAAAGCATAGCAAGTTGAAAGTTACCATCACATATTTCACATTAAAGTTAAATGAAAGCAGACAAAACAAAATCATATAGGAATATTTTCACCCCTACAGGGTTCTAATGAAGTACCAAGCCACCATATAAGTACATAGTTGCCAGTATGCAACAGGCTGTGCTTTAAAAGGTAACTATAAAAACATTTTCCATGAAAATGATATAATGATGCTTACCTTTCCAGGTGAGCCCTTGAGGTTATTTTAATAGTTAAATGCATTACAAATGGTGTTATTTACTTCACTGAACATCATTTACAATACTTTCTTTGGCAAAACACATTCTAAATTCTAACTCCATTGATTAATCAGGGCAACTGATTATTTTTGGGGAAAAATAAGCTAGATCTCCATATCAAAATCGATTCCAGGTGCATAAAACATTTAAATGTCAAAATAAAATTATACAAGTATTAGAAGAAAATGTAAGTAAATAATATGGGGTAAGGAGGGTGGAAATTATAAAGGAAAAAATGATGTTTGAATTGAGAGAAGTTTAAAAAATGTCGGTCAGACACAAAAAAGATAAAGGACAAATTGATTACAAAAAAAGCAACATATGACAAAGGGCTGGTTCCTCAATACATAAAGAATTTTGTTTTACAAACCTGTAAGAAAAAATTATGACCCTCAACAGAAATGAGCAATAAGGGAGAAAAGAGTTGAGCCTTAGTGCTAATCAAATAAATGCATTTAACCGAAAGAAACCTTTGCCTTTCAAACTGGTAATGATTAACAGGAAGAATAACACCCAGCACTAATATGAGTATGGGGAAAAGAGCACTTAGAATTATATTACTGGAGAAAGTATGAATCAGCACAACCTTTCAGGAAGGTAATCTAAGTCTTTTTTAAAACAAGTGTGCATAGATGTACATACAAGTATGCTCACCATAACTTTTTCCAAAAAGAACTCCAAATTGGAAACCTAAATTCTTAACAATAGAGAACTAGTTAAATATATGATGGTACATCCATATAATGGAATACTATACAGTCATTAAAATGATAATAAAGATGTAAATTTATTGACATGGAAAGACAATCACATGTAATAAGTGAAAAAGCAGTTTACAAAAAATATGGATTGTAATGATCCCATTTTAAATAAATATATACATATTTCAATGTATATATTTCTATGGGAAAAACTTTGGAAGGATATACATCAAAATGTTAACAGTGGCTATTCCTGGGTGGTAGAATTTTAGACAATTTAAAATATGTTTGTTTTTGCATATTTGAATTTTCTAATGTGTCTACAATGACTATGTATTATTTGTATAACTAATAACAAAACAAACCAGAAGTCAGGAACACAGGGTCTTCTCTAGTTACTTCAATGGAAAGAGGAGTAAATGCCCCTCACCCCTTGTCAATTCAACAAATATAGAAGGATCTAAGCTAACCATCTTTGGAGCATTGTCAACTGAGAAATAAAAGGCAGACCACCCATTACCCTACATCCCACATGAGGCAGATGCTCTGAATCTGAACTCTCTGCTTTCCAAATCCCTATTTATCCATCCTTCATCCACCCACTTCTTTCATTCATGCTATGTTCTAAGCACCAAGCTGTAGATGAATGATTAATAAAACAAGGCCCCCAACCTAGAGATACACCCTAGAGGATCTCACAGATCTCTTGACTTGTAAAAAGAGTGTCTTTCATTTTCAAACACTCAGAGAATATGTTCCTAGGTTAGGGAATGCCTATACAATATTACAAAGCACAGAAATGGTGCTAAAGTGCAGAAAAGGGGAGGCAGGTATAAAATCTTTATTATCCTAAGACACGTTCAGAGGCTATAGTATTGCCCACTTCTATGGTAAAGACTCAAATACCTCCAGGAGGCATCTTTCTCCAAAAAGCCACAACCACTTATTCAACTGAAACTGATCATTTTTATCCAAACATCACAGACAAACCTTAAACCAGCTCTTAAGAACACTAGGTTTGGAGTCAGACATCTAGATTCAAATTTCTATTCTTACAGCCTTGGACAAGTTATTTAAAGTAAGCTGTATTTTCTTCCTATGAGAAGTAGAGATTAAAAGTCTCATCTGCAGAGAGTTGTGGTAAAGACTAAGTGAGATAAGTGATATAAAACCCTTATCACACTGCCTGACACTTAGTACTAACAACCAATGGTAGCCATTTTAATTACATCCAAAATTCAGTCACCCCTTTTATGGCTCACCAATCTGCTACTTCTCCTGTATTTGCTATCTTAGTGAATAATATCATCATTCATCTAGTAGCACAAACTGACTGTCTCATTAACTGTACACAGAGTTCTCTTTCTATAACAAAGATCTGTTGAATGGCTCCCAATTATTCAACTTTCAGAACCCTTCATCTAACTGAGCTACAATTACACTTTCCATGAGAATATGATTTGAGAATCATCTGCTCCTCGCAATTTTCAACGTAGCAAAGCAAGAACTATGACCTATAACTTACTTTTAAGGCCAACTGCTACAGTAGAAACAGCACTAAACGTGGAATGGTAGAGCAGGGATAGAGTCCTAGGTCTGCCACTTATAAGCTTTATTATTTTGGGCAATTCAGACTGTCTTCTAGCCTATTATCTTATGTTAGACCCAAAACTGAGATAACTTATAAGTAAGTACTTTATAAACCATAAAGTGCTATACCAATGCAAATTACTATTACTAAAGTGAGGTAGCTTCATGAGGATAAAATACTCCATAAAGTCTTTTTAATATTGGAATCAAAACATTTAGGACTGGAAGCGATCTTGAAAGTCTTTTTTTCCAAATAAACATCATATACTTCAATTATTTCTATGCCATTCTCACCTAGATTTGAACACTATCGGGACAAGAATGTACTACCTCACCAGGCAGCCTAGATAAAAATTCTCCATTATATAGTTTTCCTCAGCTACAAACTCCCTTCAATAGGATTACTAATACATGATAACTAATTTGCCTGTATTATATCTGCAAAATAACAGGAAGTAAATCTACACCTATGACTATAAACCACCGAGTCTGTTCTTTATTAGGCAATTCAAGTTCCTTTAAACATTCCTTTCAGACACTTGAGACCACCTTCTTTTCTAAGCATGCACCCAATTCATCTTAAAGGGTAGTTAGTATACAGAACTGCATTCAATTAATATTCCAGCCTTGATACGACCAATGGAGAGTAAAGAGGATATCACCTCCCTTATCCTAGATAATAAACTTACATTAATGCAGCCCAAAACACATTGCTGAGCCGTACTAAATTTTCTGTTGATTAAACCCTTGTCTTCTTTATATTGCAACTAAGCCCTGTAGACTTGTTGGTGCACTTAGTCTCATGAATAAAGCCTTAAATTTTAAGTTTTTGACTCATCTTTTTCTAGTTCTAATCCTCTACAGGACTGCTACAGCCACTATAAAAAGGATTCTGAAACTGCCAATCAGCCTCTTTGCTATTTTCATCTCATGTAATCCACAATCTTATGTTTCTTTTCTAAACAATTCACCTAGCCAATTAACAGTAATATACTAACAAAGCAATCTGAAAAAAAAAGTAAGTGCAACATGACCCATGGGTAGTTTATGCTCTATCTTTTGCAAAAGCATTACTCCCTTTCTGAACTTAGGAAGACTGAAAATTTTGAACAGTGTAATTTTAAGGAAACTATAAAAGCCAACATTATCCTACATATTGGTGAAGCTTTACAAAAATCTACCTTAAAAAGCACTTTTACTTCAATAAGCCTTTTGTATCATTTCATCACAACAAGGATTCAAGTATTACCTATCAGAAATGAGCATAATTAGTCATACAGCTAGTAAGTTTCCTTTTTGAAAAATGACCCTGGGCTTCACTGGAGATTAGCTTACATGGGCCATCAGTCTGACTCAATACTGCACTTTATATAGTTCCCAAAGTTCAAGGAATAGTACCTATTAAATAAGAAAACCGACTTCTTTAATTTTAAGAAACAGATAGAAAAAAAATGGGTGGTCTGCATCCCACTAGTACCAGGTTTAAACCCCAGATCTGTCACTTACTGCTATAGTTACCTGGCCTTGGGTAAGTTACTCAGCATTTTGAGCCTCAGTCTCTTCATCTGTAAGATGCATATAATATCTACCTCACAGGGATGTTGTACTTAAATGGATTCACCAAGGGACAGTAGATGCTCAGTAAATGCTACTTTCTGTCCCCTCTTTTGCCTGAATCGTGTAATATATACATTTCTACAGTTAACGTCTAAAGACATAATGCAATGAAGTACAGGAGAGTGCTGAGATACTTGTTTTGCTACTTAATACAATTTCCCACCATGCAAGGTGAAAGAGATCGTTCATAAGTGTAGTATATTTTTATACAATGTGGCCAAAGAATGAGTACAGATAAAAAAGAATAGTTTAAAAGTGAGGCAAATGTATTTATCCTCTCTCATCCCACCATTATGCCTTCCAGCCAAAAAACTGCAGAGCTTGGCAGATTGTACATATGCAAATATTATGTGAAATACTGGAAAAGGTTAGGAAATGCTAATCATGCTTTACTCTCTTAGTTTGAAATGTGTAAAAGTCAAAAATAAGAATAACGTACAATATGGGTCTCATCAGAACAAATTAGACAAAGGAGACTGTTAGCTTGCATTTCAGAAGGAATTGTTTTCAAAATAACTTCTAAGGTTGTGGTATGAAATTATCACTAAAATCATCTTTCTGGTTTAAAAAGGATGAGCAATTCAAATTAGTAATTCTGAACCAAGGTTTCAGGACTTCTAGAGTATTCCCAAGTATTTAAAGGGAAATTCTCAAATGTTAAAAATAAGACTATTTTACTAAATAAAAATTCATTTTAAGCAACTTTATTAAACAGATTGTTTTGTTGTAATGGTATGTTACAACAATGTACAGTTCTAGGTTGCTGTTTAATATCTTTGAAGAAAATGTAAAATGTTTTAAAAAATGCTTTGAGTCCAGCAGGAGATCATAATGTACAAGTATATTAGAACTAAAAAAACCATCTGTGATTGATGATATGCTACCTTGAGATTATTAGGAAATATCATCTATTGACCTTCTCCTACACAGAAATGAAATATACACATGAACACTGGGAGAAAAGAATTCCTCACAGAATATAAGAGCCTGAAATAATAGGAAAGGAGGAGGAAAAAGAAAGGGTCCAGAGGCCTGGTGTACTAATTTGGAGACCAGGTTGTAGGAATGAGCAAGGACCATATATTTTTAACCACCCTCATGTTCCCACAAGTATATTTGCCTTCCAAACTCCTTGAAATCAGCAGTGGTTCTCCTGCCCAAAGCATATGCAATAGGAGTCCCACGAAACTGCTGAGGATGAGGCATGAGAAGCCTCTCTTGAATTTTAGTTCAGATACCATCAAATTGTTCAGAATCCAAAGACTCTTCTATGCAATCACATTGAAACAATAAGAAACAAGCATTTTATATTCTTAATAAGGAATGTATATAATCCTTACCAATATGACAGGATTAAGAATCAGCTCCTCATTTATCCTAAGGAAATATCAGAGATGTGCATAAAGACTTATGTACAGTGATATTCATCACACTCATTATACTGAAAAATAGAAAACAATCTAAATGACCAACAGGGGACTGGTTAAATAAATCATAACACATCTATTCATATGTAGGAATACTATGCAATGGTTAAAATAAGGGCCTCAAAAAATTAATGATGCAAAAATATGCTTGTAATATATTAAATTAAAAAGGATACAAAACTATATAGCATGACCCAATTTTGTGCCCTCCCCAACATGTGTGGATGTAACTGGAAAACATATATCAAATCTTATCAGTAGTTACCTCGGTCATAAGATTTTCTTTTTGTACTATATTTTCAAAATTATATGCATTTATTATTTATTATTTTTATAATGAGAAAAAATGCAATCAATATAATAGGAAAAATCCATTATTTCTAGTTAAGTTGCCCTTACGGGTTGCTTTGCTATTCCTCAAGCAACTAAAGGCTAGCACTCAAGACTGTTCTATTTTCTAGAGTAGGATAGAAATGACCTCTGGTTATATCTACATTTTTAAGTTTTAGAGGACCCTTTCAGAAGCTTTTTTTTTCTGTATGGTCCTGTGGTTGTGGCCTCAGAAAATAGATACATTTTAGGCCTGAATCCACCTTATGTTTTTTGGAGTGTACCCTTAAGGGGAATTCTGCTTATGAAACAGGAGTATGTTGAAGAATAAAGAAATGAAAACACAGTAGCCAAAATTAAATCTGCATTGTGAATAGCAAATATCAGAATCGACAGAATTCGACACTGCAGAAAACAGAATCATGCCACAGAGGACAAACTTGAATAAATGAAAAAAAATGAAAGAAAAGATTAAAAAACTATGGAGGACAGACATAGAAATAATCTATGAACAACAGATGTTCCTAAAGAAAAAAAAACAGAGCATTTTATTCAATCAAAAGTATAAGAAAACTTTCCAGTTCTGAAAAAAAATACCTGAGACTGGAGACTGAGAAGGTTCAACAGAGATCATCAACACCAAGACATGTCCTGGCAAATGTTTTTAAATTTCAAGGATAAAGATATAATCCTACAAGTATACAAGCAGAAAAAAACAGGTTATTTTCAAAAGGAACTAAAATCAGAATGACCTCAGATTTTTCCTCTGCAACAATAAAATGCCAGAAGACAATGAAGTAACGACTTACAGAAAGTTGAAAGAGAAAAGTTATGATCTAAGAATTGTATACCTTGCCCTAGTTTTACATGTACAAAGGTCACAGGAAATTATTCTTAGATCAGCAAAGTCTTATAAAAGTTCACCATCCTGGTAGTATCTTTTTTTCATAAATTGTTCAAAGGTATGTCCTAGACCACTGAAGAGAATCAAAATAAGAACTTAAGAATACTGAGGTAGGGAAGAACTGGTGAAGTATACTGACATCAACTCAGTTATCGACAAACAAATGAATAAAATAATTAACCCCACTAATGGAGAAAGGGTCAATAATGAAGAGTAAATAGTTGATAAAAGTATATGAACAATATAAAACTTAGAAAGTTAGAGGTAGGATTTGTAATCTCAGACTAAATTAATGTAGACCCAAATAAAAGAGGTAGTGGAAGGGAGAAAAACATTCTCAATTCTCTCTTTCCTAAAAGGATTATTTAAAAACCACTATTTTTAGTACTTAGCTAGTAAATATAAATTTTGGAATGTTTTGAGAAACCAAAACTGTATTTATTTATTTATTGCATATGATAACCAAACTGTATTTATTTATTTATTGCAGTCCAAATCACTAGAGAAGATAACTGGCAAAGACTGTAAAAACTACTTTATGAAAGCATCACATTCAACCTTAAGAACATGAGGTAGGTATAATTACCCCTATTTTACAGATAAGGAAACCAAGGCTCAGCAAAGATAGTGAATGGCAAGAGCAAGACTCAAACCCAGGTCTCTCTAGCTCTATAATTCTTTCTTCAGTATAACCTCCTCAAACAAAAACAACCCATATATCAGAAGGAAAAAAACCCACACAGAATAAAAAACTTAAGATGATAGAAATCATTTCAAAAGGGTTAATATAAAAAATGTAAAGTTTAAGGAGTCTAATATAAATAAAGTGTCTTACTGGAATTTGATGCTATTACAGAATCATTGATATTTTTATGAGGGATAATGTTACGGTGGTTATGTGCTTTTAGAAGTCTTCATCTTTTAAGAAAGTATAAATGAAATATTTACATCTGAATATATGTATCTAGGATTAGCTTCAAAATAATTCACTGGAGAGGGGGGTGGGGGGGAAGAGAATGTATGTGTGGGAGTGAGGGGAGTACAGACAAAACAAGATTGGCCATGAGTTGACAATCTTTGAGGCTGCGCAATGGGAATACGATGGTTCATTACACTATTCTCTCATATTATTCTATACTATGTGTTTGAAATACTCGATATTAAAAACTTCAAGAGTCATATAGGTTGTATTTTTTAAAGGTTAAAAAGCCCCTAATTATTTACTGCTTTAAAGAGGAACTCAAACAAAACAGGTAAAACTAGAAAAGCATAAAGAAAAAGAGCTTGTAATATTAAAGCCAAAAGTAAAATATGAAGCAAAAATTTAAAGCCAACTAAAAAGGTCATCTGATTTGGATGAAAAATGTAATTAGTACTTAATACATATAGTCATAATAATTGCTATCATTTACTGGGCAATTACCACATACCAGGCAAGTGTTAAATACTATAGATCACCTCTGATGCTTTTAACAACTCTGTGAGGAGGCATTAACCACTAATTTACAAACAAGGAAATTAAGCCAAGATGGGTATGCCAATCTCTTTAAGCACTATATCCTCAGCCTCTAGCAAAATGCCTGGCACAAAGTAGGTGCTCAATAAATACTTGTCAAATAAATAAAAAAGTCTAATATTGTGCATAAGCCTAATAAACAGGGCCTAAATTCAAACCCAAGTCGGAATCTAAAACCCCTACTCTTAATCACATTTAAACCTTTTAACAATGATATTTCTTAGTAAGAGTAAAAAGGTTTTTTTCCTTCTGTGTTTTACTATTTTTCAGATCTTCTACAATTAACATGTTATTTTTTCAAATAAGTCATTAAAAACATTTAATCAAAGACTAACCACAAAACACACAAGATGTTTTGGGGACTACAGCATGAAACGAACAAGCACAAAATAGGAAGGGAAATGTTAGCACAGTAGCATCAGCTAGCATAATGAATGAAATAAGGACAAAGCATGTGATGTAATTTATATTAGATTAGGTAGATATTGAATTTATAATGTAAACAGAATACAGGTACTTTTCAAAGTATCTATGAAAAATTATAAAGAGTATGTCTAGACCATAAAGTAAATTCAGAAGTCTTCAAAGCAGGAGTTGTACAGATCATATTTTCTGATTATGATAAAGAAAGTGAATGAAGAAACAAAGCACTCATTCAGAAATTAATATTCTTATTTAAAAAAAAAACCCACTGGCTCAAGGAACTAATAACCACAGCCTTCACTTAAGCAATGCTTATTTTGTTCAAAATACAATGTTAGCCATGTTACATACATTCTTTCACTTAATCCCAATTAATCATTAATAAAACATGAGGTGTGTTATTATGTATAGCAGAGAATAAAAAACTGAGTTGGTAACTTTTCCAAGATCACAGAACTATTAGGTTTGCAGATAAGATAACTGAACCCAAGTCTGAATCCAAAGCTCACACTCCTACACAGAAATGCTGTTAGAATTCATATATATAGACATCTATGTTTGCTCATTTTCTCTATAAAATTTTGTAATCAAAAGTAGAGAAAGCTAGAGTCCTTCATAACACAAGATGTTCTGAAAGTGTCCATTTGTTAAATACACTATTCTAGAAGGATAATGGTTCATTTTTCTAACATATTTTTGTTCAGACATAATATTTCAAATTGCATAATCTCCTAAAAGCAATCCTTCTGAATATATTCACACTCTCAATCGGGCATTTAAAGAAGGAAGAAACAATAAAATTGGATAAATAAAGTAGGGAATATAAGGTAAACATGATTTGCCAGTAAATTTATTTCTAAAAAGCAGTGTTGACTGTGGAAAAGTCACTATTTTCTGGTACTTATCTGCAATCCATAAGAGTTAGATGGAACCTTGGCCGGCATGGATTTGAAAGTTTGCCACAGGACTGTGGGCAAATCCTTAAGCCTCTCTTGAGTTGTGGTTTCTTCATGCATAAAATATATGGTTATCTAACAGCTCTTCTAGCTTGAGAATGTTATAATCTTGTTATAATCTTAAAGGATTAAAGTTATTAAAGATTTTCTAGGGTTTTCACACCTAAAGAAATTAACGATTCTGTATTTAAAGCTGTTTTTATGTTATTTTTTTAGGAGACAAAGAGAGAGAGAAAGAGAGAGAGAGAGAGAGTGTGTGTGTAGGCACACGCACACACATGGCAACACACAAAGGGAAGGACAGACAGAATCTTCAGCAGGCTCACATCCCAGGGCAGAGCCCAAGGATGTGTGGCTCGACCTCACAACCCTGAGATTATGACCTGAGCAGAAATCAAGAGCTGGACACTTTACTGACTGAGCCATCCAGGCGTCCCTTTATGTTATTTCTAATTCCTTCTTTTCCATCTGCATTCAAAATAGTTTTTTCTATATCCTTCAGTGGTGCCTTTATACCCAAGTGTAAATAAGGTTAATGTCAAAGAATGACTATAAATGTTGTCACCTGAAAGAAGTATTAAGAAAAAGAACATAAAACATTGTTTTTCTATGAACAATAAGGAACCTAAAGCAATTTTATAATTTCCACAATCCAATTTTACTCTTTTAAGATTTTATTTTTAAGTTTCTATATCCAACATAGGGCTAAAACTTACAACCCTGAGATCAAGGGTTGCATGCTCCAATGACTGAGCCAGCCAGATACCCCCAATTTTACTATTATTTCACTAGTTTTGAAAACTGTCAACTTTTTTTTCAGCTGCTCTATCTACTCCCAAACCTATTCCTGCCTTCCTAATACCTTCAAGTTTCAGCTCTTCGTACTCTAATGGAGTTGGTAGTATCTTCCAAACCTGTCTGATAATTGGAATCACCTAAGATTCCTGGTAGTGATACATTACCTGGCCTTATCCGAAACTGAACCAGAAGTTCCAGAAGCCTCATGGTATTATTTCATTTTTTAAACAGGTACTTAAGATGATTCCTGTGATTGGCCAGGTCTGGGAAATCACAGTGTAAAGACCATGGGACTTGAAGTCTGGCATATTAAGCTTCAAAACCTAATTTTGCCCTTTATTTATGGGTGTGACTTTGGGCAAGTTACTTACAAGAGCCTCAGTTTTCTAATCCACAAGATTTGGATACTAGTTATGTTGGAGGTTGTGGTAAAGCTCACTGTTGTCTTGGGTGTTCAGTATTAGCTCCTCTTTCTTCTCAGAAAGAGAAGTACCAGAAAGATAAGTACCAGATAAGTACCAGATAATAGTGACTTTTCCACAGTCAACACTGCTTTTTAGAAATAAATTTACTGGCAAATCATGTTTACCTTATATTCCTCTCCTCTGTTCGCCTTGCCAGAGAAAATGATGAATACAAATACTTGAGGGGATTCTGATGAGTCTCTAATCCTAATGCGTCCATTTCCATTTTGAGGGCTAAAAACCTGGGTACTAGATAACTCTTTAATGCATTACTTGGGCTGGCTAATTTAAGAGTCTAAGGAACAAGTCTAATGATTTCTTCTGGTTTTCAGAGGCTTATTGAAGCCCTCCTACCTAAAACAGATATACCATGATGATAGGCTTCAAAGCCCAAGCTTTTCTTGTGACTGTGGCAGAATGACCTGAATCTGTTTCCTCACTG
The DNA here is from genome assembly GCA_004023965.1 of Spilogale gracilis. NCBI lineage: Eukaryota > Metazoa > Chordata > Mammalia > Carnivora > Mephitidae > Spilogale > Spilogale gracilis. The sequence goes on along the minus strand of PITA01002401.1, from coordinate 38,463 downwards.
GTAGAACAAGTGGTGCTTGAATGTCTGCTGAACTAAACCCAATATATGTTACTGATAATGTAATGGTTAACAATCACTTAAAGTTATATAGTCTTATAAAGACCCTTATGAATAAAAAGAAGACAGCAATAATAGCCTGTAGTAAATTGAGACAGAATGGGATTTGCTCAAATACACAATGAGAGCTTAACATCCAAGCAAAATTCCTATTTGTACAGTATCAGCTGTATCTTAACACAAAGTGTTTTAGACAAGTTTGGTGTTGAATTCACTTAGAAAAAAACAATCCAAATGACTCACTCATTAAAAAAGTATGTGTACACATATTTAAAAATTACCAAAGGTATAAACACAACCTGGCAGCAAGGTTTATTTCTGAAAAAAATAATTAAAGATTAAGCTCCAAATTATAGCTCCATTAATCCTAGCTGCACATGTATCAAGCATAAACACTATTAATAATTGCATTTTACTAAAAATTGCTGGTATTAATTGCTCATATAAACTGTAAAAGAAGCTTAAGAAATTAAAAAAAAACTAAGAATCTGGGAACGTTCATTCAAGACAGGTTACCCTCAATTCTTAAATATAAACAATCTTAGATCTTATTTGAAGTAATTTGAAGAACCATAGCTTTTCTCTCAATTTATTCAAATTATTCTTTAATGCAACTAATTTTAAATTACTTCCTGCCCTTTGATTATGTTAATTTCCAAAATTTTAGTATTTTTTACTTTTTTGAATGAGTTTTTTCATTATCATTTTTTTTAAGATTTATGAGAGAGAGAGAGAGAAAAAAAACATGAGCAGGGGGAAGGGCAGAGGAAGAAGCAGACCCCCTGCTGAGCAGGGAGCCTGATGCAATTCTTAATCTTGGGACTCTGGAATCATGACCCCAGCAGAAGGCAGACACTTAACCAACAGAGCCACCCAGGCACCCCTACCATTTCTAACTAGGAAAGCTATATATTGATTTCTGAATATATTTTGTATAATACCACCTTATGAGACTATCATGAGTTTTAAAGAACCTTTCTAGTGACTTCCTTAGATTGCCTAAGTAGATGATTATAGCATCTAAGAATAGTAATCTTTTACTATTCTTTTGAATACTGATTCTCTTTTCTGATTGCATTAGCAAACTCTTTCTAGAGTATAAAATAGAGGTAAAAACAGCAGCCATAGTTTTAATAAGACTGACTTAAAATATGTCCCCATCAAGCATAATGCTGGCTATTGGTCTGAGACTATTTTTTAATAACATTAAAGACACATCCTTTTATTCCTGTTAGTTACTAAGTTTGTAATTGAGACAAGACATTGAATTTTATCTACTGCTGACTTTTAACTTTTAAATTAATGATTATAGATTCACAGGAAGTTGGAAAAATAAGAGGTCTCATACCCCTTGAACCCAGTGATTACATCTTACATAACTTCCTGTCAAAACCAGGAAATTTTTTTCCTTTTTTTAAGATTTTATTTATTTGACAGAGAGAAACACAGCCAGAGAGGGAACACAAGCAGGGGGAGTGAGAGAGGGAGAAGCAGGCTTCCTGCCGAGCAGGGAGCGCAGGACTCATCCGGGGTCTCCAAGATCATGACCGGAGCCAACTGAGCCACCCAGGCGCCCTTATGTTTACTCTTCAAGAAACAGCCAAACTCTTTTCCAGAAATGCCGTACCATTTTACACTTCTACTAGCAATGCATGAGAGATCCAGTATGTCCATATCCTCGCCAATATTCAATACTGCCACTATTTTTTATTTTGGCTATTCTAATAGGTGTATATTGACACCTCATCATGATTTTAATTTCCCTGACAGCTAACCATGTTGGCATCTTTTCATATGCTTATTTACCATCCATCTTCAGTGAAAAGTTATTCATCTCTTGTCAGATTTCTAAATTGATTGGTCAGCTTAAGTTATTGTTTAGAGAGTTCTTTATATGTTTTAGATACAATCCCTGTCTCAGATACAAGTTTGCAAAGATTTTTATCCAATCTGTAACTTGCCTTTTCATTGACCTAATAGGGTTGTTTTCATAAAGCAAATGTTTTGAATTTTGGTAAAGTTTAATTTTTTCCCCTTTAGGGATTGTGTTTTTGGTGTCTGGTCTAAGAATTCCTCATTTAGCCCAAAGTCCTGAAAAGTTTCTTCTAGGCCTAAATTCTAAAAGTTTTATATTTTACATATGAATCCATGACACATTTTTTTCTGTTTGCTTTTTCTTTTTTGTGTCTCTCTTTATCAGATGTTTTTTTTTCTTTTTTTAAAAAATATTTTATTTATTTATTTGACAGAGAGAAATCACAAGTAGGCAGAGAGAGATCACAAGTAGGCAGAGGAAGCAGGCTCCCTGCCGAGCAGAGAGCCTGATGCGGGCCTCGATCCCAGGACCCTGAGATCATGACCTGAGCCAAAGGCAGAGGCTTTAACCCACTGAGCTACTCAGGCGCCCTATCAGATGTTTTTTTTTTTCTATTTTTTACTTTAAATCCAGTATAGTTAACATACAGTGTTGTATCAGTTTCAGGTGTACAATATAATGATTCAACAATTCTATACATTACTCACTGCTCATCAGGTAAATATCCACTTAATTCCCCCATGATACATTTTGAATTAGTTTTTGTATAATGTGTGATGTTGAGGTGCACTGTTTTACCCACAGATGTGTAACTGCTCTAAGCACCACTGTTGGAAAGGCCATCTATCCTTTTTCCATTGAACTGCTTTTGTATCTTTGATAAAAATCAACTGGCTGTACTTATATGGGTTTTTTCTGTATTCTTTTTTTTTTTTTTTAAGATTTTATTTATTTTGACAGAGAGAAACACAGCCAGAGGGGGAACACAAGCAGGGGGAGTGAGAAAGGGAGAAGCAGGCTTCCTGCCGAGCAGGGAGCTGATGTGGGACTTGATCCCTCGTCTCCAGGATCATGACCTGAGCCGAAGGCAGTCGCCCAACCAACTGAGCCACCCAGG